>JXTB01000233.1:44029-156117 GCA_002914805.1 Parasponia andersonii | reverse complement strand
GAGCAATTTTGAGGTCTGCTGGCAAGTTTTGGCTTTGCACAGTAGCTCACTCTTCGCACGTTTTCTTGGGTCGTCGACGGGCGACGTGAGTCCCAGAGTGCGAGCAATTTCGAGGTCTGCTGGCAAGTTTTGGCTTTGCACAGCAGTTCACTCTCCGTATGTTGTTAGCATTAAACCTTGGGTCTTCCCCCTGCTAGCAGACCCCTTACGTATTAATACGAGGCGTATGGTCTGCCCTGTATGGGTCGACCATCTTTGCAGCTGCACAACACATTGGGTATTGTACATGTGCGCCTTACACGTAATATTTTTTCAAGTGCTGAGCGTTCCACGTGTTCGGCACGTTTTTCCCCGTTTTGAGTTCCTTTAAGATATATGCGCCGTTGTCGAGCGCTTTGATTACCTCATAGGGTCCGACCCAATTGGAGTCCAGCTTTGAGGAATTCCCGCTCCTGGCTTTTAGGACCCAATCCCCAGCACTGAATCGTCGGGGACTAACCTTTTTAGCGTAGTAAGACCTCGCTCGCTGGTGGTATGCAGCTAGGTGGACCAAGGCCATATCTCTTGTTTCCTCTAGGAGGTCCGTGTTATGGCTCAACTGGCACTCGTTTAGGGGGGAATCCTCAACCACTTCGGAGCGGAGGGTCGGGAGGCCGACCTCAGTCGGGATTACAGCTTCGGATCCGTAGACCATGGTGAACGGCGTTCTCCCAGTAGACCTCCGCTCTGTGGTTCGATGGGCTCACACAACGGCTGGCAGTTCTTCTAACCATTTGCCTTTAGCCTCCTGCAAGTTCTTCTTGATGTTGTTGAATATGGCTTTGTTTGTCGCCTATGCTTGACCGTTCCCTTGAGGGTAGTTTACGGAAGAAAAACTGAGCCTTATACCATATAGCTCGCACAATTCCTTAAGTTTGGCATTTTGGAACTGCGTGCCATGGTCGGCGTGTATCTCCTTAGGGATCCCGAATCGGCAGATTATGCTCTTCCAGATGAAGTTAATTGTGTCCGCCTTATTAACTGTCGTGTAAGCTTCGGCCTCTACCCATTTGGTGAAGTAGTCCGTGGCCAGCAGGACGTACCTCTTTCCTCCTGGACTTCTGGGGAGCTCGCCGACAATATCCAGACCCCATTTAGCGAACGGCCATGGAGTTATGTTTGAATGGAGGATCTCGGCGGGTTGACGTTTCATTGGAGCGAACCTCTGGCATCTGTCACATTTTTTTACGAATTTGGTCGCCTTCGTCATCATGTATGGCCAAAAATATCTGGCCGTTAGAGCCTTGTGGGTGAGGCTGCGCCCGCCCGAGTGATTGCCACATACTCCCTCGTGGATCTCCTCCATCAATTTTTGTGCTTCGACAGGGCCTATGCATCGTAGCATCGGACCCATTGTCGACCTCCTATATAACTGTTCGCCGATCATAGAGTATCTGGCAGCCTTTAGTCTGACTGTCGTTGCTTCCTGGGGGTCTGTGGGCAGGTTCTCCAATGTCAAATATTGCGTGATGGGCCTCATCCACCCTTCGTCAGAAGTGCTAGTAGTGAGTACGTGGTGCGCAGGGGTCTGCGGGGGGTCTGTCATGCCTCCGTCGTCCAACAAAACCTCTATGCTCTCGGCGATGCCCCCAATCGATGCATTCTTAGCCAGCGCATCAGCCCTCTGGTTCTTCTCCCTGGGGATCTGCTCGATATTGAAATTGGCAAAGCGTGCTCTTGCCCCCATCACCTTGGAGAAATACCTGTGTAGCCTCGGCTCCTTTACTTCGAAGTCTCCCCTGACCTGACCCACGATCAACTATGAGTCAGTCTTCACGGCGATGTCCTCTACCCCAAAATGTAATGCCAACTCGAGGCCTTGCAACAACGCTTCATATTCGGCCTCATTGTTAGTCGCCTGGAACCCAAGCCTCAGTGCTTTCTCAACCCTGAGGCCCGTTGGGGTCTGCAAGACTATCCCGACTCCCGACCCTGAGGCATTCGTGGATCCGTCCGTGTGGAGCGTCCAGGTTGAAGGGGGGCGAAGCTGTGACATTTGATTCAAGTCTCGCCGCTCGCCAAAGGATTCGATTTCCACCAGAAAATCTGCCATGACTTGCCCTTTCTTCGCCGTTCGAGGCTGATACTCGATGTCATATATCCCCAGCTCAATGGCCCACTTGGTCAGTCGTCCCGACAGGTCTGGTTTGGCCAAGATTTGGCGGATGGGGAAATCTGTATATACAGTGACCGAGTGCACTTCAAAGTACTGCCGGAGCTTCCTTTTAGCGTTGACCAGAGCGAGGACCAGCCTTTCTGCCACACTATATCGGGTTTCGGTGTCTAGGAGCATGCGGCTTACATAGAACACCGGCTTTTGTTTACCGTCTTGCTCGATGAATAGTACGGCGCTGATCGCTACCTCGGACACCGCCAAATAGGTGTACAGGCGCTCCCCCTCCGACGGGGAAGCCAGGATTGGTGGTCGACTCAGATACAACTTGAGGTCTGCCAATGCTTCGTCCTGCTCTTGCCCCCAGATGGTCGTAGAGTTCCCCCTCAGACATTGGAAGAATGGTTTGCATCGGTCGGACATCTTGGATACGAATCGACTGAGGCCGCCTACTTTCCCGGCCAGGTGTTGGACCTCTCGAACAGACGAGGGCATCTGCACGTTCGCGATTGAGACCAGCTGGGTCGGATTTGCCTCGATTCCCCTTCGGCTCACGATGTGTCCCAGGAATTGTCCAGAGGATACCCCAAATGCACACTTCTTGGGGTTCAGACGCATCTGATGATGCCTCAGAATCCGAAAGCATTCGTCTAGATGCTTGAGATGGTCTGAATCCTCCTTGCTCTTCACGACCATGTCGTCGATGTAGACCTCCATAGTCTTCCCTAGCAACCCGGCAAACATCTTATTCATGAACCTTTAGTAGGTCGCCCCTGCGTTCTTCAAGCCAAACGGCATGTGCTTGTAGCAGTATAGGCCTCGCTCCGTGATAAAAGCGGTGTGAATCTGGTCTTCCGCGTACAAGGGAATCTGGTTGTATCCAGAATAGGCATCCAGGAAGCTCATCCTGCCGAATCCCGCCGTCGCGTCTACCATTTGGTCGATTCTTGGCAGGGGAAAACTATCCTTGGGGCAAGCCTTGTTCAGGTTGGTGAAATCTATGCAGATACGGTCGTTGCCGTTTTTCTTTTTCACCACTACTGGGTTGGATACCCACCGCGGGTATGTGCATTCCCTGATTAGACCGCTCTCCAACAGCTTTTCCACCTCCTTATTGATCGCCTTATTTTTCTCCGGTGTGAATCTTCGGGGTTTCTGCCTGACCTTAGGGAAATGGGGGTCTATATTCAGTCGATGGTAGGAGTGTGTGGGGTCTATCCCTGGCATATCATCATGGGACCATGCAAAAACGTCCTCATTGCGCCTCAAGAATCCCAACATTTCACTCTTCTGTTCCTCGGGCAGTGAGGCTCCGATCAGAATTACGCTCGCCGGCTCTTCCTCTTTCAAAGGGACCGCTGCCAGCTCCTCGATCGTGGATTGCGGGCCGTCGGACTCTTCTTCGACTTGTCTCATGTATGCTGGCAGGCGGTCCTTTGATTGCTAGGTGTCTTTGGCTGCGGTGCTTGTGCCCGAGTCGACTCCCTTCAGGGCGGCCGAAAAACATTTTCTTGCTGAGGCCTGATCCCCCTTGATGTCGATTGTGTACGTGCCGTTCTTAGATTGGCATCTTAGAACCTGATGGAGGGTGGAGGCGACTCCATGCATGGCGTGGATCCATCCCCTTCCCATGATGACATTGAAGGAGGACTGGCAGTCGACAATGATGAAATCCACGTTCACGCATCTTTCAGCTGCGCAGACGTCAAGGGTAATGATGCCTAAAGGGCAGACCCTTGTGCCGTCAAAAGCGAAAAGAGGTTGACAGGTTGGCCTGAGTGCGCTCCTGTCCAGTCCCATATTGTCGAACGTGTTGAGGAATAGGATATCGACACTGCTCCCACCATCGACCAAGACTCGCCCAACCAACGCGGAGCCGATCTGCAGCCTGATCACCAGGGGGTCGTCATGAGGCCGGCGTACTGTGGTTAGGTCTTGTTGAGTAAAAACGATGGGGGCGGCGCTTGTGTGGTCTTCTCCTGATATCACGTTGTTGACGGAGTGGCCCATCCCCTTCCAGCGTTTCTCCCTGCCCTCGGCTTTTTTGAGGCACCTCTGATTTTCTTCTTGATCGTGGGTCAACTCAGGCCTGCCCACGATGGTCGGCACTACCCTGAGGGTCTGTTCTCCCGAACCCGAAGCTTGGACCTGCTTCCCTTTCTCAATCCTGGTAGTGTCTTGTCGCGGCTGGGCTTCGTCGCTTTTCACGTACTGCCCAAGCTTGCCTGCATGGATCGCCAACATGACCTGGGCATAGAGATTGCGGCAGTGAACGGTGTCGTGCCCGAAGTCCTTGTGGAATTGGCAGTTTCTGTTCCTATTCTTCATATATTCTGGGACGCCGGATTTGGGCGGGTCCTTGAAAATGCCCATGTCCCTGTTCTGGAGGTATATCACGTCAATGGGTGTGTTAAGTTCGTACTTGGGTAGAGGGTCATGGGTTGTCTTCCTTCTCTTGCCTCCTTCCAAACCGTCTTGCACCGGGACTTCTTGCTTCGGGGTCGGCCCTTGGCCCGGTAGGGGCCTCTTCATCCCTTGTGGGGCCGGGGGTTGCATTGGTGTTGTCGTTACTGCGGCAGAGGTCTTAGGTGCCTTCTGGCGGCTTTCCAGCACCCTGAACACCCCTTCTGACTTGGCCTGGACGTCCGCCATGTCGTATGGTAAGTTTAGAAGGAGGTGGTCCACTAGCATTGATCCCGGCTGCAGGCTTCGGACGAACGAGCCTGCGGCTTGGACCGAGTCTGCATTATGGACCAGCGACATGACTTCGAGGAAACGCGAGAGGTACTCCCGCGGGGATTCATCCGTGGCCTGTTCCAAACGGTCCAGGTCTCGCATGGTTTTTTGCTGTTTTCGGACACCCGCATACTGCCTCAGGAAAAACCTGCAGAAGTCCTCGAACCCATTTATGGACTTTTCTGGGAGCTGTCTGAATCATAACAGGGCTGGTCCTGCGAGGGTCGTAGAGAAAACTTTGCAAGTTACAACCTCGTCCCTGGTCTCTAAAGCCATCTTCTGCTGGAAGTGGTATATGTGGTCGAGGGGGTCAGTTTTCCCTTCGAACGGCTTGAAGGTCGGGGTCGTGAAGTCTTTCGGCCGTGGTTCCATCTGGATCCAGTCAGCGAAGGCCGTCCAGTTGATGCCTCGCACGGTTTGTTATGCCAGATCGTCTGGGGTCTGACTATGATGGTTGCCGAGTCTCTTTCCCAACTCTGCCATCATTTCCTGCTTCCAGTCGGGGGGTGTGCCCCCAGGGCTTTCATAGCATCTTCCGCCCATTGCTCCCCCGGTTTGGAAAGGTCTCGACTGGCTTTGCTGTGCCCCCTGCATCCGTGACCCGGATGGGGCCGGAGCCTCTCCCCGCGGTTGGCTTCCGAACTCCTGCTGGACTTCTTCGTCAAAATCTTCCCTCTGCTGGGTCCTATCTTCACTGGCCAGCAGACCCTCGAGGCGAGCATTATCTCTGCGTACCTCTGCGACCTCGTCCCTTAGACCCAGGACGGCCTCGTGGGCCCTCTCTGCCTTTCTGTTTGTTTCTGCCAGGGCGACAAGCACCTGATCCAGCTTCTGTCCCATATCTGGTCGTTCCTCTCGGGAGCTTCCTTCGGTATCAGGATGGGTGCTCCTGGTTGTCATTCTTGAAGGTGCCATCAGACGTTGTATGGCTTTTTTGTTCCAGGAGGGCGCGGTTGCGAGTTTCTCACTCTCTTTTCCACGCTCAACCTGTTTTCCCACAGACGGCGCCAAACTGTTGGAGCGGTTTCTCACCAGTTGTCCACGTGTCTCGAACTGCTGATACTGGATTCTCCAACTGTCCACGTGTCCTTGCTGTCTCAAAACTCTCTGAACTCCAAGCAAGATCGGAGAGGCGGGGGTGGCTACCTGCAAAGACTCTCCGATGCTTAAGTCAGTGGTTTTCTTTGCGTTTTTGGTAGCAAGGAGAAAAATATATCAGTATGAATATCTATCTGTTTTTTGTGTTTTTTTTTCTATATGCCCCTCTCGGGAACGCATGGCTTCAATATATGTAGCCCTCAGATAGCGAGTAGCATGGTTCTCTATCTGACCGAAAAAATTGAGTACCTTTCACCTCAAGACCTTTTTTCCACCGTCACGGGCCGAGATCTCTGTGATCTCTTCTATGCTACCGTGGCCTGATTTTCGCCGCCTCCTACTGCTGCAATCTGTCAGGAGCGAGATTTGGATAAATCGCCGTTCTATCAGGACGGCTTGTCCCTGCGCGCACACCTACCCAGAAACGCATTAAATGCTCTGTCCGGGTCTGGAGCCGGGGGGGCTGCTTTTAATTGTACCCAGTCTGAAGACCCTTGGGGCTTCTGACCCCTACAACTGCTGAGGTAGAGGCCGCTGTTCCTAGACAGCAGACCCTTGGGGCCTCAGACTGCCAGCTGTCGTGGTTGGAGTCTGACTGGTTGGGCCGTCTGGGATCAGTATGGGGACCCTGGGGCTTCTGACCCTTACGTTTGGAGGACCCAAAGGCCGATGGCGAGATCACGTGCGATCCGCGTGGCCCTTCTTGTGGTACAAGGTTCAGGAACGGGCCCCACAGTGAGCTTTAATATAGTCTGTAACATAAGTCAAATCACCCTTGTCTAAAAATGTCAGCTGAATTAAAATAAACCAAACATTAATCTACGATTGAAAGTATATTGGGATTCTCAGTGCATGCTGATGTGTAGCTTAGATTATTACTCAAAATTAATGGCTCACCTTATCCAAGCAGTTGCACTGAAGTTTACAAGATACAAAATACACGGTAAGTTGAATCGGATATATGATATAAGTACACAACTGTTAAGAATATAGAGAAACGTATAATTTGATTTTGAGTCATTTTTCCACATGCAGAGATGCTTTGATTTCATTTGTTTATTCTTTTCCTTTTTTAAGTACACACGTTCACGTTTTGATTAGGTTATGTGATATTTGAGTTCCTCCCATATTTTTTTCCACCAAAAAAAAGGTAAAATACTTTTTGTCACGAGTTTTGAGCCTAACTCAAGTTACGTGCTAAATGTCAGTCTTTTATCTTTATTAGATATATTTATTTTTTAAAAAAATAGTCATTTTCTAATGAAAGAATGACTGGCCACATGCCTGCACAGTCCACACTGACGTCAATATATGGAGAATGAATGGATAGAAGAGAAGGCATCTTTCGAGATAATAAATAATGCACATGAGGTTGTTGAACTTGATTTACAAATGCAAAACACGTTGCATGGTGTCGCATATTATAAAAATTAACAGCTTGAGAGGATATTAATTAATGAAACGCGTCGATCGAGCAATTAATAGAGAAGTAGCTAGATATTGGTTTAAAAAAAGTATTGTTTTCCTATTAATAAATTGACAATAATACTTATAATCTTAAGTTATTCACTTATTTGTTAAATTTTCTAATTGATGAATGCTAATTGCTAATGTCATATTTGATGCAAAAATAACAAAACGGGACATTTGACACCAAATTTAAGTTTTTACTTCAAGGCACAATGCTATTTAAAATGTTCTTTTTGGTTTTAAATTGTTTAATTATCGATAAAGATTTAATTTTATAACTGGTTGAGTATTAAAGCGATGGTGCATTGAAAAATATGGATTTTAACCTATTTCAAAGTTATAATGTTATTATATACTTAACATTATATTTGTAACTAAATATAACATATACTCAATTTGACATAAAAAAATTATTTTTGCTTGGGGGGTTATTTTTTTTTTCTTTTATATTAAATTGTGACATCAGCACAAGGAAATTATGCTCCTATCTAATGTAATATAGCGTTAATAAAAATCCTCATCCAACTATGATATAACACAAAATAATATTGTGTATGACTAATGCTATAATAAAAATCGTCCGATGTTATTTGTTGCGTGAAATTTATTTTATCTTATAATTAGTGTTAAATATAGCTTTAAGTGCAGCATAATGCCAATTCTTGCATTTAATAATAACTTTGACCTTTTAATTACGAAAGTTTCGTTTTATTATAATATTGAAATATTTAAAATCGTATTTTTTTTAATGCTTAATTTGTACACTTTTTAATGCTTAATCAATACATTTTTTAATATTCAACAAATTATAAAATTAACTCATTAATTATTAAATAATAAAATCAAACATAGAATTTTAATAGCATTGTAATTTGTGTATTGGAATAAAAATTTTAAGTTGGTGGTGAATTTACCATTGTGCTATTTTTTATTATGTTAAATATAACCTTAGCTATAAGGTAGATTTACTTGTCAATGGTCTTATAGTTAAGTTAATTGTTAACATAAAATGAACAAAAGTCTCAAACTTTTAAAATAAAAATCAGAATATTGTTGGTTCTAATTGGTATCTTATGTAAGAAAACATTAATAAACTAATGGGGAAAAAAATACAAATTAGCAAAAAATAAAATTGTTGTAGAATATAGTGGGTTTATTTTCATCCACTTATTTTGTCTCCTTACCCGTTCTCTAAAGATACCTCTTCCATATTTGAAATTTTTTGAATATTTCTTTTGTAACCACATTTTACATCCTTTAATTCCAAAATCAACCACTTCAATTTTCCTTTAATTCCTCACGGTACTCATCTCACACTCATTAATATATCTTTTTTTTTTTTTTTTAAATTTCTCTTGTTTCGTCCACTTCAATTTCTTTATATTATTTACAAATGTGTGTGTGTTTTATTTATTTATTAAGACTCCACTGAGTATCTAGTTTTTAATTTTTTTAATAAAGAAACTCATGAGAGATAAAAAAATAACTTAATATATCGTTCACTAGTCTTTTCTTCTTTCTCGAAGAAACAGAGCCAAATTGGTTATGGCTGAATGAAGAATATATCTGTTATATACGAAAAAGACAATTCAAGTTGGAAATACAGTTACTTGTATGAATTTAAAAGAAAAATAAATTCTTTATCAATTTATGTTTTTCTCCAGGGGATTTTTTTTTCTCATTTATAAAGTCTTTGGAATGGGTCCCTGATTTTCATATTCTTTGTGTATTGGCAGTTTGCAGAAAGAACCATTTGATTTCCCGTTTAAACATGATAGTAACGGTAGAAAGAAGATATATTTATATTCTTTCTTTGAGAAAGGGTACAAAATATATATATATATATATATATATAAAAAAAAAAAAAAAAAAAAACAAGAGTTCTCTTCTATAATATTATTTTTCTTTTTTTCTTTTTTTGGGGGTAGTTTTTTGTCATTTCATTGAAAGGCATAGATCTTTGTAAAGGGAAGATGCTTTGTATGGCTTGTAGAGAGAAGGCATAGATCTTAAAGGGAAGATGCTTTGTAGGAGAACAAAGCTTTGTGTATTCTGATTTCTAGGCGCTATATTCCTTATTCATTTAGGTGGATCTAATCTTAGCACCTTTGAACGTGGGCGGCTTCAATTGTTGTGAACAGCACACGTTGAGAAGTCAGAAACAATCAAAATACCAAAACAATCCATGTGTTTTCACAAAATACCAGTTTCCTCCTTGGTGTTTTTAGATTTACAAAATTTATGTCCCTAGTTCAGTAGTTTGTCAACTTTGATCAAAATTATCTCACATGACAAATTTTATTCACTGTTTTCAATTTTTTATTTGAAAATAACCAAACCACCCCTGGTTAACTATTCAATTTGTCCACTAGAACCAATAACTTAAATATCAAATATTTTAAATTTATACTTAAAAAGTTACAAAAATTTTTGTTAAAAAAAAATTGGATGTTTAGTTGCAGGGTTAAGAAAGTAGTTAAGACTTCGACCAAGGTTATTAATGATATTTTATAACGTAACTTGATCAAATGTGATCCAGTGTGCAAATTTGTTCCAATTTGAAAAATGGAGGGTATATATTTGAAAAGAAGAGAAAAGAAATAAGTTTGAGAAAATTTTTCTGATCATTAATTTTTTTAATAATTTCTTATGCTTTAATCCCGTATACATAGTTAAATACTACATTATTTTAATAACACAAATTCGTAATAATAATAATTTATTTGCATATATTTCTTCAAAAAAAATTATTTACATAATATCGAAATACAATATTTATTTATTTGTATATATATATATTTTAAATTTAAAATAATATTATAGGACCACAATAATATATAAATTTGTGACTAATTAATTTAACTTAAAAAGCGCCAAGTACTAGTAACGAACTTTTCATAAGCATCAAAATCTTCCATTTGCAGTCGTCTCCCGAGGTTGACCTCGTTCGTTTCCAATGCTTCCTCTTCGTCTTCGTCAAGCTTATTTAGACCACCGATTCTCATCGCCTCTGCACAAATTTCTCACTCTCATTCGCCAAAAAGTCCACAAGCTCTTCCTCTTCTTCTTCTCCAGAATGTCGAAACCAATAACCTCATCAAAACCAGAGCTCGATTCCTCTGCTCCCGATCTCCCAGAGTTCGATCCCACTGAGCCATCGGCACCAGAGTCGTACCCGATCAAAACCCTCGAAGAGCTCGATTCAAGGTCCTACTTTGACTCCTTTCACTACCCTTTTAACAAATCTTCGGTCCCTCTTCAGGCCGGAACGACGTCGTCGCCGGATAGGCCTCGACTGCTTGTGTGCCATGATATGGCCGGTGGGTATGGAGACGATAAGTGGGTCCAGGGAGGGACTAATGGAGATGCCTATGCTATATGGCACTGGCATCTCATCGATGTTTTCGTCTACTTCTCTCATAATCTCGTGGCTCTCCCTCCTGTTTCTTGGACTAATACTGCTCACCAGCATGGCGTTAAGGTAGTTCTTTCTTCTTCTTTTTATTTTTATTTTTTTGAGGTCCAAAGGTTAATGGAAATATTGGATGTTGGAGCTTATTGGCAGACAATTTTTTTTTTTTCGGTTGAGATTTTTTTTTTTTTTGAAAGCAATGTTTTAGCTTATTGGGTGTCTAGAAGGTGTTTGATCGTGTGTTTTAAAGGACCTTCTAAGATGTGGCAGAAAGAGTTGTGATTTGTTAGTGCGGGATTTTCAAGTTTAATAAGTGAACTTCTATCCGAAATTGAACGTTGGCTTGGACTGTTGACTGGAAAGATGAAGACTTGACTGACCCAGTGAAGCTAAGAGGACTTGATGTAATAAAGTTGGCTGGCCCTGTTTCTGGACTTGTATTGCATTGTGTTTGGTCTCATTAAAATTTGGCTTAAGGGTATTTTAAATGTCAAAATGCTATTGTATTTGACTACATGGTATAACTCTTTGAGTAAGAAAGAGTGCTAGAATGGTTGGTGGAAAACATAAGCGGTTAAGAGAAATGGATACCATTACTCTTGTTGCTACATTGCTACCAGTGGGGAATTTACTTTTATGGCGCTAGCTCACCAAGATTGTTTTTTGGCAAAAAGCGAATTATGAAGAAGGTCCTTTAACATTAATTACAAAATCCTTCACGGTTGGGAACGTGATCTTAGTTATGTAATCAAATAGAAATCAAGAGAACAAGATATCTAACTTGAATAGAAAATATGAAATTGTAAAGTTATTGATATCCACTAGTACACTTCAGAAAATATGGTTGTGTTTTAATAGAATTTGCGCCTAGCTTTGGAGATGCTTTTAAGCACATCATATGATGTTTTGGCTCTCTTTATTCTCTTTTCTTGTAGTTTATGTTTGCTTGTAGTTTAATACTATGTCGCGTTTATGCTAGTCATGGATTATGACGTAATTTGGTGTGAGCACATCTCACATGTATGATTTAAGAAATTTGATATCTAAACATTTTTGTTTTTTTTGCCAATGAAATCCAAGGTATTGGGGACTTTCATTGTCGAATGGGATGCAGGGAGAGCTATTGCCGATAAATTGCTCGCAACAGAAGAGTCATCTAAAATGTATGCTGAACGCTTGACAGAGCTTGCTGTCGCTTTGGGTTTCGATGGATGGCTGGTAATAAAATTTATATCACAAAACCTGTGTGGTTTTCTGTTAATCTTTTTCCCAGTTGAAGTCTGCAACACTGCACTATTTTTCCCTAGCTTCAAATGTGAAGTACATCTTAAATGCTTCTTCATCATCATCATTTATTATTATTGTTGTTATTTTATTTAATAAAAAAAGAGACCTCGGAATGAATATTTCATTGCTATTTTGGTTTGGCAATCCAATCTATTGTGCTCCCATTTTATTGTAAAGAAACTGTTATTTGCAGCTTAATATGGAGGTTTCGCTGAACGTCAGCCAAATTCCTATTCTGAAAATATTTGTCAGCCATTTAACCCAGGCAATGCATTCGGCAGTCCCAGGCTCTTTAGTTATATGGTGAGAATAAAGTTATACATGTTAAATTTTATGTTTTAGATTACCAACTAAAATCTGTATAGTATATAGAATTGACCATGATTGGCTATGTAGGTATGACAGTGTCACCATCGACGGTTCTCTTAGCTATCAAAATGAACTGAATGATAAAAATAAAACTTTCTTTGATTTTTGTGATGGAATCTTTGTCAATTACCTGTGGAAGGTATCACTCTCTTTTTTAACCTTTCTTGGAGTTTAGATGTTTTCAGTTCATTATTCTTTAACATGCCTTCTTTCATTGATACTTCATGCAGGAAGATACTCCCAGTAGCTCAGCTGCTACTGCTGGGGATAGAAAGTATGATGTATACTTTGGCATTGATGTATTTGGAAGGAATACTTTTGGCGGTGGACAATGGAATGCATGTGCCTTACCCTTGTTACTCCTGTTAGATATGCGAATCTTGATGTATTACAAACAAAGATATGTCCATAGCTGTCTCATATTTATTAACTGCCTTGTTTGCTTCTTTTAAAAGGATAACATATATTTCTTAACATTTTAATAATAAACTTATGAAATAGCAATCATGCTTATTGGACTATCATAGTACTTGATCGGTAGAATAAAAGTGGCATCTTGTGTACTTGGTGTATGGTATACAGGGAGTTCAAAATCAGGCAATACTTTTAGTTGACTTGTTAGATCTATATCTTCCTTTACGTATTGTCTATATTTAATGACTTATATGAATAACAGACAAACTTTGCACTTGATGTGCTGAAAAAGGGCGATGTGTCAGCTGCCGTATTTGCTCCTGGCTGGGTCTATGAGACTAAACAACCACCAGATTTTCAGACTGCTCAAAATCAGTAATGGCTTTGTTGCAAGATTTGCCATATTCTAGTTTAGTTTTCCTTCAGTTAATAAATCATTTCTATTATCTTGATTTTCTTTTTCTTGTATCTATCTCTCATGGTATGATCATGATTTGATTTTCTTGCACAAGTCCCTATCTTAGATGAACTGCTTCGTGACACTGAACTTTACAAACCTCCGAGCTTTTTCCACTCTGTTTGAATGCAAATTGGGAAACTGAAACATGATTGGCTTGGCTAATGCACAATGGTTTACTGTTATAAATTCTGTGTCCTGTTCCTGATCACTTACTGCAATAAATGTTGTATATTGAGAATTTTTCTTTTATTCCAAACTATAAAAACACATGCTTTTTATTTGCGAGTTCTGTATTGATAAACTTCATTCAACTGCCTTCTGTCCTAGCAATATATTGCCATAATAATGACAGGAACCTCTTTTTTATTTTACTACTTCAGTTATTTGATCATCTTGAGTGCTGCTTTTCTTTAAACAACATTCCCTATTAAATGGAAACAAGATTAAAGTAACCTACCTTGATTTTGGTTGGGAATTTTGGGCAAAAGTGTGATTTTAAGAGTGACTATTCTTCAGTTGTCAGATTATCTCATTGTCATGTACTTCGGGTTTTACAGTTGGTGGAGCCTCGTGGAGAAATCTTGGGGAATAGGGCAACATTATCCTAGAGTCCTACCATTCTATTCGAATTTTGATCAGGTTCAAATGAATTTTATGAAAAATTTCTTTTGTGTTCTTCTGGCAATTTCTATGAATTAGGTTCACTTGGTCTTCAAAAATTGGTACTGATTTTTCAGGGATCGTGAGACCATTTGTATTAGACATTAGTTTGATCTGTTTTTTCAAAGATTGGGAAAACTTCTGAACTTATTTGGATAAAATGTAGTCTTACTGATGATATTTAGATTGCGATTACTGGGTCTAAAAAAGGTTGCTCATCTGACTAGAGAGAAGATTGTGCGTTTATCATGCTGTGTATTTAATGCTGGATCTCCTTTTCTATTCTTTCAGGGCCGTGGTCACCATTTCTCTGTTGATGGAATGCAAGTTCTGGATTCTCCTTGGAATAACCTTTCTAGCCAAGGCTTTCAGGTATGTACCAATAGAACTGATGATTGTTTATTCTACCATAATATTACCTCACCTTGTCATGAGTAATCTTTTCCTATCTCGTTTGGTTACATCCATGTTATGGATTAAGTAGAGTACTAGAATTTTTCTGACTATGTCGAAGCCCTTCACCTTAAAAAGTTCTCTAATGTACTTTTCTGATTCGTTCTCTTTGCTTGCATCTCTTGTTTGTTAATTTTCTTGAGTTTCTATCAAGATGGCATGAGTAACAAATAATTTTTTTTTTTATTGTTCTCTATCAACTTTTGTTTATGTAAAGTACATGTACCAAATAATGGATGCATGAAAAATCAGATGATTTTGGCCTTGTTGTATCGTATTTGTAATGACATGGTATTAGTGGAGAATAAATTTAATATTAGTGGAGAATAAATTTAACTTTTATGGGGTGGAAATGAGATCGTCTTTTTTGCAGCATTCAGTTTCTTTCTCTATTGGTTTTTTACTCTCTTTTCTACTCTCTCCATAGACAGATAGACTGTTCACATGTTTTTGTTTTCTTTTAATGTTGTCGTTTGTCTTCAGCCTATTGTTGTCTTTCACTTTCATATTTCTTTTGAGGATATTGTAACTTGTAGATTTACCTTTCATGTCATATTTTCTAAAGCTTTTTAAGGTTATCTTTCGTCCTCTTTTTTTTTTATTTTTTTTATTTTTATATTCATTTAGTTTTTTTCTAGTTGTAGTTTATCTAGTTTATAATTGTTTTCGAGTTGTTGTAGTTTAACCAGTTATAGTCGCTTTTTTTTTTCATTTGCTGTTGTTTATTCTGGTTATTGTCATTTAAAAGTCTGATGTCATTCTCAATGTATCGTTGTTTCTTCAGTTTATTGTCGCTTTTCCTACTGTCTCTCTCGCTCTCTTTCCTTTTCCAAAGTTATCATCCTTCTCCAATATATTATCCTCTTAGGAAATTGTTGATTTTAATTGTCGTTTAAAAAGATGATGTCATACTATATGTTATGTTTTTTACTTATTGTTGTTATCCATTGTTGATGATGTCATTCTGTTTTGTTGTAGTTTTTGTATACTTGTCGTCTATGTAGTTGATGTCGTTTTATGCAATCTCTTTGCAGTTTATTTTGTTTTCCAGTTAATTGTCTTTTTTTCATTTAGTATCGTTTTCCCGTCGTTTCTTCATTTTAGTGTATGTCATTTATTGAGATTATTCTTGTTTTTAAGATCTTGTTTTTCTGTCGTTTATTCGGTTTAGTGTCATTTTTACTGTGAATGTCATTTTGTAATTGTCCATTCTCTGAGTTTTGGAATTTGGTAAAAGAATGCAATAGGTATACAAACTTACACAAATACACACATGGAGATAATGAACCCTGATCGTAAATGCTCTAAATTATGCTTCCTTTCCCTGTACGTTACTTGAGTTCTGTTATTTATTTATTTTTTTGGTCTAATTCCTGCATTTGTTGCAGCCGCTTCTTGAGTACAGGGACAGCTCTACTACAGCTGCCATTAAAGTACTCGTTAAGTAAGTTCAATGCTTCATACAATATTGTGATCCTAATTACAATGTCTGTTTACATGGAAGTGTCACATGAAATCCATAGTAAGTAGGTAAAGAGATTGATTAGATTTGGACGTGTAATATTAATCCTCTTTTTTCACGAATACTCGACATGTTCAACTTTTGGAAAATCGAAATAGGCTGCAAAAGCCTGTATATGAACTGTTTGGATTGTTCTAAATTCTGGGTTATTTTAATCATAAAATGTGATTATCACGAGCTTTTTGGCCAATCACACTATGGGTTGTGTGATTGGATTGGAAGCAAGTGGTGATCATCATATTGGTGGGATCTCTAAGGTGTGGACAATCAGAAATGATATTCCATATTTCTTCAAATACTGGGTCAACACACCATGGAAACATTTTGTGAAGGATTTATTCTGATGGGTAACCACTGTGCATATTAGTACTTCTCATTTTATATTGTTTGGTCCTTCTCTCTAGTTAAAAACAAAAAATAAATTTCTTCGGCCCTAAAATGCTTAGCTTGTTGGTTTCCATTTATTTTTCATGTGGTCCTGTTTCTCTAACAAACAAAGTTTAGTGTACTGAACACCAACATTTGTGAATGACAGTCTCAACGATGCATCTTATAGAGGGGGAAGTAACATCACATTTAAAGGAAATCTTCAAGGCAACGCTAATTTCACAACAAGGCTCTTTCTGGGAGAGCTTCCTTTGGGGGACTCACCTCTCCAGTTTACATATTCTGTAAGCTATCTTTTCTGTTGATTAAGCCCCCGACCAAACAGAATCATATCATATTATTGTTTAATGCGATGAATGATCTTTGATTAGCCAAACTCTTTATACAACAGACAATTCAAATTTTGATACGAATTGGAAGAATAAAACTAAATAGACTGTTTAGAAACCGAAATGACATTATGCACAGGTGGACAACATCATCTAATCTGATATTATGTAATTATAGATTCCTAAATTGTTTCTTTTTACTTGGATTGAATCCAATCAATGCAGGTGAAAACAGAGGCAAATTCTCTACTGGGCCTGTATCTTGATTTCTCTTCCAGGGAAGGGGAAAGAAAGTTTGTGCTACTTGCACCCGGGGGAGTGGATCATCTCTCGAGCAAATTTAGTGAAGTGGTTACAACTCGTCAAGTTGAAAATCTTGACACTTCTTCAGGATGGGTCATACAGGAGAGTAGCATCTCAATGAGTGGACACACATTAACAGAAATCTCAGCTCTATGCTATAGACCAGACCCTCGGTTTCTAAAATCGGATGACCATGGCGCTTTAGTTCATAGCTCAGCAGAGTACTATGCAGTGCTTGGCCACCTAACAGTTAACACTTCAAAACAAAAACCGAATTTTCCACCCTCTTCTTCATGGGTGGTTGAGGGACAACACATCAAATGGTCACCAGGTTCTGACAGTTCCAAGACTGTTAGTGTAAAGATCATATGGAATTTGAAAGATGGGAATGATTCTGCATTCCCAAAATTCAATATTTATGCGGAGAACGAGTTCCTTGGAGTGGCACGAGTGCAAGCTTTTTACGTAGCTGATTTTGCAGTTCCTTCTGGAAGTTCTGGTGTCAAATTTTATATTCAAGTGTGTGGTGTTGATGGGAGCAGCCAGAAATTGGATGCTTCCCCTTTTCTCCAATTGGAAGCCCCCAAAGTTCAGTAACAACTTTATCTTAATTAATTCAGTTTCGGAAATGTTTTCTTTAGCATCATTCGAGGAAGCACGGTTAGCCACTTTGCCTGTATCTGTATGCTGTCTAGCTATCCAGCATTATGTAAATAACAATTAAATTGCTCAAGAATAAGGATATGAATCCAAAATGTGATGGTTCACAAAGACATCAATTTTATTACTACTAATGTCTATCCTCTTTTTCTTTTTGAAAATTAGAGTAAGTCCAGTTAAGATGTTGTTATGGTGATTAGACTTTACTCCTACCATGCATAAAGCAACTCATTTCCCTTTGGTCTGATTGTCTCTCTATTCAATTGTTAAACATGTGTTATGAAAGCTTTTAAATTTAATTTTTCATGGAAATAAGGTTCTGCAGGGAAAGATTACACGAACTAATTTTGATGCAGGTTGTGCTACCAACATGTGGAAAACATGGAATGTTTAAACTATGTACATATAAAGGGCCAACAACTGGCATACACCTGAAAAAGCTCACTATTATTGATTGGTGAAATAAATATTAGCACTTCTTTAAAAGGGTCCTATTAACTTTCGTTCATGGCCCACCTTCAAACTAATCCAGAAAAGTGGAGATATGAAATTGTTAACAAACATAAAGTTTACAACATCGCTTTGTTTTAACTATCAAGGCTTAAAGTCCCTTTTTCTTCTCTGACTTTTATTTTTAACATATTCTTGCTTTAGGGAATCGAGTTGTACATGCAGACAGACACACAAGGTGACACTTAATGATTGAAATGTATGTCTATGCCTGGAGTAAAAATTAATTAAAGAATCCGCTTGTAAAACCCAGTTTTTTTAAGGGGCAAAAAGGTCATTTAACCAAATTTAAAAAAAAAATTAATTAAATAGATTATATATATATATATATAAGTACGTCCTCTCTCTCTCTCCATCTCTCTTCCCGCGCTCTCTCTTTTCTCTTTCGCAAGCAGAATGCTGAGGACTAGCTCTACCTTGACGGTCGCACCTCACACCGTTTCAGGCCGTGCCACCAGTCTCCATCGAACGACTATCTTCTCGCTGCTTGCAAGCTCTCAAGATGGGAAAAATACCAGAAACTCAAGATGAGATCCTTAAAAACTTAAGCAAGTTAAAATTAATTTACCTTTATTACATGTGATCAAGTAGGTACCATCATATACTAAGGTAATCAAAGATTTATGCACTATGAAAAAGAGGCATCATATCAAGAAGATTGCATTCTTGACCGATTAGGTCAGTGTGGTGATTGAGCAAAAAATACTACCCAAATACAAGGATCCAAGTTGTTCTACTATCACCTGCCACATAGGGACACATGAGTTTGGCTAAGCATTATTAGACCTGGGAGCAAGTGTAAATCTTATGCCATATTCTGTATATTTGCGACTATGCCTTAGAGAAATCAAGCCCAAATTTGTGGTACTACAGCTAGCCAACCGTTTTATGCGAAGATCGAGAGGAATAGTAGAAGATGTTTTGTTGCAAATTGATAAATTCTACTATCCTGTTGATTTTCTAATCCTAGATATACAATTTGTGGTTGACATCTAGTTCAAGATCCCACTAATCTTAGGAAGACCTTTCCTTACTACAGCAAATGTCCTCGTTAATTGTAAAAATGGTCTAATGAAGTTATTATTTGGGAACATGACCTTGGAGGTAAACATTTTCCATGTTGAGAAGCAACCATATAATAATGATGAGTGTTATCATATTGATATGATAGACATATTTGTAACAAAGAAAATTGATAAGAGCCCAAAGTTTGATCCTTTGAGTTATATCCTTTATGATGTTAATAGTGAAAA
Organism: Parasponia andersonii; assembly: GCA_002914805.1. NCBI lineage: Eukaryota > Viridiplantae > Streptophyta > Magnoliopsida > Rosales > Cannabaceae > Trema > Trema andersonii. The sequence continues at coordinate 136,642 of JXTB01000233.1, read as the reverse complement.
TTTGTTTTCTCCTGATAATATTAATGTTTCAGCTGATTTTAAGACATAGGATAAGCAAAAGAAATTCTTTCAGCCACGCTTTGAGAAGTTGCCTCCTGAAAGAGATAAGCTGAAACCATGCGATGTGAAGACTTTGAGAGATAACTTAGCTTCATCGTGTGAGGGTTCCAGACGTGTATTTGATAACGGTTAAAGAATTTTGTGAAAAGAGTAGACCAACCTGAGGAGATCACTTTGGTGGCTCTTGTCTACCATAACTGATCAGATTTTTTTTTTTTCTGTTTATACCATATTTTATTATTTTCTTAGGTTATTTATTTATTTTTGTTTATGTTCATCTTCTTCTCTAGCCTATACTTCGTATGGAATCTTTATCACTTAGGTGTGCTATGTCCTTTGCTCTTTTCTTTTTTCTTCTTGTGACAGTAAGGACACTGTCTGATTTAGGTTGGGGGTAGTGGCATAATCATACACATTTTTAACGCACATATTTTTCACGCATGTACCAAATTTTTCTGAAAAAAAAAAATTTTTAGTTATGACTCAGTTTGATGATCGAATGCTAATGATAAGATTTGATTTTACTGATTTAAGTTCTTAGGAAAATGATGAATATTATTTTTGTCTGTGTGCTTGATTATTATATTAGTTTGATTTTTGCTTATAATTCTTGAATATTTTGAGCACTCAGTTTTATTTTAATTATTTTGTTTACTTAGAGAAAGTATATGTGATTAAGTGAATTTCTGAAATCTCATTACTAAACTCTAAAACCTGTTTGATTATCATTTGTGACGAAATTCTAGTCTAAGTTGTATTAGAGGAAAAGACACTTTAACCAGAAAGTTCTTTTCAGCTTCTTATGAAGGCGTAGCTTGAGTACTACCTAGAGTGGTAGTGTCGCTTGGTAGTGTACTTGGTAAAGTTGGCCTATCTAAAGCCTTACCACCTCGAGTAGTAATGGAATTGACCTCTTTAATATTCTGCATATCAGTGCCAGAGGTTTACACTAAGTGTTGCCCCTTAGGATTAGACTGATGTTGAGTAGAAAATCTTCCACGTTCTTATACAGTAAGAGCACTAGTCAGCTTAGTTATTTGACTCTTAATCTCTTTATTCTCTTCCATCACCTGTGTAAGTATAAACTTAAACTTTTGGTTAGTTTTATTTTGTATTTTAATAACTGTCTGAAGTGTTTCCTCTAAAAGATTTCTATTGGGTCATGTATTATATTGAGGTGCAGAATAATTCCTAGGTAATGGTGCCTCAGTGTTCCAATTATTGGTAGATGATGCAGGATGGTCTTGGTCAGACCTCCACCAAAAGTTTGGATGGTTTCTCTAGCCAAGATTATATATCTCAGAATATAGTGAGAAAAGCTTCCTAAATATTCTTAAGGTATTGCATTGCTCTTCATTAACCCCTCTCATCTCATTATAGGTTGGGCAATCCGGAGCTAAATATTCCACTCCACCACAGACAAAACATGTAGCCTGAGATTCTACCCTAGCAACCATATGTGTGACTCTACTATCTCTATTTTTCAAAGCCTCTAATTCCCTAGTCATAGCTTCTAGTTGGGCTTTAAGACTATCTTCTTCCCTAAGATGGTAGATTCTGGTTGGTCGTGACCTATTAGTACTATTAGTAATACTAGGTCCAGTCTACATATGGGCTTTCTTAGCTAACTCATTCAGGTAGTCTATGGCTTCATCTGAGTCTTTCTGTAGGAACTCTCCATTACACATCATCTCTATGAATTGGTGCTCCTTAATGGTTAATCCTTCATAGAAATAACTAACTAGTCGCCAATTTTTGTACTCATGATGCGGACACATATTTAGTAACTCTTTGAATCTCTCCTAGGCTTGGTATAATATTTCGATATCTTTCTAGGAAAAGATTGAGATCTGTCACTTAAGGCTATTAGTCTTATGGTGTAGGAAATATTTGTCAAAGAAAGCTTGAGTCATTTCTGCCCATATACCTATGGATCTCGGTCTCAAAAAGTATAGCCAACTCTTTGCTTTATCTTTTGAGGAAAATGGTAAAAATTTTAACCTAATAGTATCTACTGCATTGGGTTGGCTATGAAAAGTAGCCAGTACCTCTTCAAATTCCCTGATATACAAATATGGATTTTTACTATCTAGACCATGGAAGATAGGTAAAAGTTGGATCATGCTATTTTTGAAACCCAATTGCAGTGTATTTTTGAGAAAAAATGATGCATGAAAGTGTGGCTGTACGGGTTGGGTGTAGATAATCATTTATCCTAGTAGCATTATTCTCAATTTGATTCATGGTGGCTAGTAAATGTGTTTCTGATGAATCTGTTCCTGACCAAGAGTCATATGAATCTTCTTCAAAATCGAGTCGTCTACTAAGTCTTCATGTTTTGTCTCTATGCTAAGACATACACCCAAGTTTTTTTTAAAGAGAAAAAGAAAGTTGTGAAGTAAATGCAAAAAGTATACACCAAGAATGTTCCCAGATCGATTGGAAAGGGTGCAAAAGGTCCCACTCAAAATTGAACTTTTCTAGACAGAACTCCCTGAGATTCCCAGGTGAGTTGAAGGGGTTACGGTTGCAATCCTTAATTATTTTTTAACCAATCTTTCTTAGGCAAGGCCTTTATGACAGAACAATCTCAGTTTTTACCAGTTATGCAAACAACGCAATTTTTTTTTATTTTTGAAGAAAGCAAAAAAAATAATGAAAGGAAAAAATAACTAATTAAAAATCTAAACTCTAGAAAATTAATAAACCTAATTAATAAAAATAAAATCTAAACTATAATAGAAAAAAATCTAAAAAGAAACTAAAAAAAATTTAAAAAAATCTAAAAGAAAAAGAATGAAAGAATTATGTACCTTTTTTTTTGGTTGATTTGGCTTCCCCAGTAACGGTGCCAAATTTTGTCTACGCTCAAAATATACTAGTGGTTATTACAGTATAGATTAAAGTGTCGATCCCACAGAGAAGTAAATCAACAATAAAAATGTAACGAGAAATAAAAATAAAAATTGAAAATAAAAATAAACTATGCAATAAATTGAAATAATAATTACAGAAATAATAAGTGAAAATACTAATATAAGAAAAATAAGGTTTCAAGATTCACTTAATTATTTGTCTAACTGTTACCAACTTTGATTCCTATATAGTACTCAATTATATGTTTCATATTCCAAACACATAACCGGAAAATATAACATTTAAAAACAAATATTAACCTAAAGTATTCAATATGAAAAATTCTTCCGATTAACACCAAAAATAATTTATTTTATTAGTTATCTAAGATCGATAATATATCACAGAGACAATACTGTAATAAAAGATCAATTAATAAAACAAATATAATTATAATCTAGTTTAAATCACTACATAAAGAAAGCATGACTAAATTTATATGAGAAACTAGAAAATAATATATTGAAAATAAAAAAATTGAAGAATTTAACAAACCAAATTTATAAGCGTTGAAGCACTTTTAGGAATCAAAGTTGGAAAATAGAAAAACTAAACAACTAAGAACATCTCTCTAATCTCTTTAAAAATTAGTCTAACCCCGTACTCTTCTCACATACTCTTTTTAGAAAAAATGGAATTTTCTTTCTCAAAATTGGTCTTTTTTTTTTTTTTTTTTTTCCTCACTCAGGTTCTGACTATTTATAGCCGAAATTAGAGTGTCGCGAAGTCTCCACTTTTCTCTCTTTCTCTCTCTTCCCCACGTTTCTACGCATTTTCTGAGCTGAGGGACGTGAGATGTGATCCAATGTGTCGAAAACAAATGAGCTCAGCATTTAAATTGAATCGGATTGGCTGAAGAAAAACGATAGTGAAGGAAGCTGATTTTGCGACGGATGAGTGATGCTAAAACCGGGTATACAAGGGACGCGAAGCACAGGAACGGACAAGGCTACTGTAGCTGCTGACAACCACGGGCCCCAGTTCTCCCCTGACTTCAGATGCCTAAGCTCGCGCATGCACTCCACGTGCCCACTAGATGACCTGAAGCTCGATTAGATGGCAAAGATCGCGGGTTCTTCTTCATTTTCTCACTCTCGAGCCTAGGCTTCAGTTTTCCGATTTTCTTTTCTTTTATTTAAATCTACAAATTAAAAGTAAATTATATTAAAACAAATCACAATCTAAATAAATTAATTACGAATTTAATTAAATAAAATTAAATAGCTAAAATAAAATAAAATTTAAGTAAACTAAATCTAAATTCTTATAAATAAAATAACTTAAATTATTTTAAAAACTATATTAAAAATACTCAAAAACACACAAAATTAATAAGAAAATAACATGAATAACTCTGTTTTTATAGAGTTGTCAAATTACTAATGATTTGAGAACTAAAATGAAAAACTCAAATATTTGTTCTCCTCTAAATTTTGTAAATTTTTTATTTATGTTTATTTATACTCAAAATTACCAAAAATTACGTCTTTAGATTTTGGATTGTGATACTATTATTGTAATTTATGGGGAGTAACCGTTTGTAATTGAACAAAGTTTAGAATTAATTCATTTTAATTAAAAGGAAATCATTTTGAATATAAAAGATTTAGCAAAATCAAACAAAGATCAATCATTTTGGCATTTCCTTAGCTACAACAAAAACTATGGCATTTTTGGTACTGAAGTAAAGTGCTTCAAAACAATCTACATATCCAATGATAAGGAAATCAAGAAGAAAGAAGAATATAACTAAAGAGGAAAAAGTATATATTTAATCAAAAACAAAAGTGTTTTGGAAGTATTAACCTCGAGCCCTCAAAAGACAAATGCACTACCCTTTCTTGTCTCCATAAAGAGCCAAAGATCGAGGATTATATGTATGTAAGTATTTTTTGAAAAAAAAAAATTTCTTGGAATATTAGTGATAGACGTATATAGGAACACCTTTGTCTTGTTATGTACGTAAAATTTCGAGTAATCTATTACCTTTGTTCTTTCGTTTTTCAACTAAATTTGACTCAAGATACCTCTCAAACATCTCTTTCTAAAATTAAACGCATCTATTTCATGTCCCAAGCCAATTTAGGTCAAGCCTAGCCCTAGTCCTAGATGAGAATATAAGTGTTAAGTAGTCATTTTTTGTAGTCACAAAGATTAAGCTATCAAATCTGAAGCACGATAGGCATATACACACACAATGCCATAAGAACAATATTCAAGGAAGCACTAGCTAGTACATGCCATGACTATGCATGTGATAATGCAGTACAATCTCATTTCGTAACTATGAAATAAAAATTTTAAGAAGCCATTGATCATCATTGTTTACCCTATATATTAAGTATGGTGAGCTTAAACATACACGTATATACACACTTGTAAAACAATTTTGCCCTTAAAAAAATATATAAAAAATTAATGACTTACTATATCTTTCTATATCATTTAAAGAGAACATGATAATATTTTAACAATTTTCCCCAGAATGTATGTTATGCCAAAATCCCAAAAGGAATCATCCTTTTTTATCCACAACAGGACTAGAATATATATGAAACATGCACCTACTTTGTCTTGTTTGCTAACCAAGCGAATAGAACTCTCAAGCACGTTGTTGTCCGTTTTAACACGGCATTGATGACAAGACAGCTTGAGGAAAATTTTTCTGAAGTACGTTGAATCACAAGAAGAAGATAAATTAAATGCCAAAAAGATATTAGATAGACAATAAAATATGTTGAGATATTTTATCTTATGGTACAAAAATTATTTAAAAACAACTTATTAACAAATTAAACATGTATTCTATCTTTGTTGTTTCAAAAAAACACAAAACATAGTTTCACATTTTTTAATCTCGAAAAAATAAAAGAATCCTGCGAGCAGACGGGGAAGCTCTTTTTGAACTGTGAATTTTGATGAAGAAACCATTCAGATAAAAAAAGAGAGGAGAAATTGAGGACAATATTTTCCTAAACTTTGTAACTTTCTTTTTTTTTTTTTAATGAAAACATAATTACTGTCAAACTTGTTTGATAATTCTAAGTCCTTGGAAATTATACATGATTTTCTTTCCACATTCTCAAAATAACTTCTCATTTTTTTTATATGAACACAAGAAAATGTTGAAAATACAATCGATAAAGAAGAGATAACTCTTTGGAATTCTATAATGTACATATGACGTGGTCAATAAAATTTAAATTGATGAATCAAATAATATTTTAACATCTTAAATCTATATGATTGCAGGATTTTCAATGACCATACAGCTAGAAATAACTGAGCCACAAAAAGTGTCGCACGAAAAGAAGGATTTGATAGGGATAGAAGAAAATAAAAGTTTACAATTTTGACTTGGAAATGCTTCCACATTAAACAAAGCTAATGAGGAATCTTTTTTAACTGATTAGTAGTTGTTGTCTTTTGTAATTCTTTTTCATTCTTTTCCTTCCTTTTACCTTCTAAAATATGGATATGATTTGACATATAATTGCATTAGAGAGATGGATTTTGAAACTAAAAAAAAAAAATACCATAAAGATACAGACTTGCATCAATAGTCACATATTTGTACATGTACATATAAGTACTATATATATTCCCAATCCCATGAACTGAGCACTTTCTGGCACTTCACCCCACGTGAACAAGCTAGAAGAAGTTTGTTAATATATAATTGGAGTGGGCGGTGTGCCAATCTAATATTACTTATGCCTAATTTTTAGAATTAGACTTGGTCTACTTAGCAGCTGAAGTGAGACATACTGGAAACAAAGTCAGGAGGCGCAGCCTAAGAAAAAATTATTACTAATAAATGAAGTTTATGAATTTGGGCTTGCTAAACGCCAAAAGCTGATAATAAATGTAATAGAAAATTGTGTCAACAAAGGATTTGATGAAAAAAAAATATACATATCGGAAACATAAATGGAGGAGGGTTTACTAAATGAATGTTTACTACATTTTAATATAAGGTCCAGCAGACTAACCGAAAAAAAAAACGGGAAAAAGAACTTAGATGCTTTTAGCTTGATTAGAACAAAGTTCTATACCTATATTGTCTTTTAGTCGTCTACAAATAAAATTAGTCCTCATCGTTGGCTTTGTTAGAGATAACTCATAACTAATGTTCACACATAAAGCCAATAAAGGTAATTACGTGTCGCAATTAACTAAAGTTGTACATATTGTAAAATTTCAATTTAGCAAAAACAAATAATGTGGATACTTAGTAATTCTAAGACCCAAAAGAGGTAACTTATGAGCTCGATTGTTATGTGGTTGTGCATGATATATGTCGCTCCAACTATAGGTTGATAATACCGAAAAATAAATTGTTACAACAATTTATGTCTGAGATTGATTTTAAAGGCCACCGACCCTGTCTGCATTTATGCATTAATCTACTGAATGAAGCTATTAATATTTGATTAGTAAGTTGCCCCGACGGCTCTAATTTTAACTTCATGACTTAGTCACATGCTAGAGTTGACTCCATCAGTTACTATTCTTGTTTGAAGTCACCCACCCCTTATGTCTCATTCTCATACCACAAGTACAAACACCTCATTATAATTAAGCCCACCCATCCCCCCCAAAATAAAAAAAAGTACGACCAACTCTCTCAGACATACTTTTAATATTAATCGTCTTGAGGATTAGTACATAAAATTTAGTTCAATGACTCCTTATAGAATATAATAGCAGCGGTTCCTCACGCTATCACATGAAAAATTTATGATTAGCTTAAAATTAATGAAACCAACACTAATTAAATGCCACTAACTAGTAATGATATTAAATATATTTCTAGTCAAAGTTATGAAGGCTAAAAGGGTGTAAAAAAAACATGAGAGAGCGAGAAACAGTGTTTTTTTTTTAATTTATAATTATTATTACTTATACTAAGAGACCATGTCATTTCCCAAAATACTCTCTCTCTTGAGAGAGTCATGAATTGCAATACTAGTAGCAGAAGATGCAAAATTGTGGTACTGAGGCGGGCTCATGAGACCGTTGTTGTGACCCAAAAAACACGATTTCTCGTACTGGCCAATGTAATCAGCGGGGTCCAATATCTGCGGTGGTGTCCCGGCCACCATGGCCGCTGCCGGATCTTGCTGCATCTGGATGCAGAGAATCTCTGCCTGAGCCACGGCCAGTTGCATTTGCAGCTCCGAAACCTGGTTTTGTAGGTATGATATGGCCCCAACGCACCCGTAAACCGGGTCCCGCATTCTCGCGTTCGCTTCGTACACTAAACTGCTCACTGCGTCCGCTCTCTGGTGAACCGGAAGCTCCTGTATAACGTTATTTTTTTTATATTAATACAATATAATGCGACGCACCAAATACAACATATATTAAGAAAATTATGAGCAGTGAAGTGGGACCACCTGCAACATTTTGCTGACATTACTGGCACCAAAGACCTTGTGGACAATGGCGAACTTGTGTGGATCATCTGAGGGAAAGTAAGGAGCAAAGATGCAATCCTTGGCACATCGTCGTCTTAGCAACTTGCATGAAGCGCATGGTGAGTTTCCACCCATTCTTTTCTTTTTTAAAAAAAAAAATTGAGAGAGAAAAAAAAAAATTTTTGTGAGAGAGTTTGAATATTAAGAGAAAGAAGAAGATGAAGATGAGTTATTAGGTATGTGTGTATGCAAAATATATAAAGGTGAGGAAGTGTGGACACAAGTTGTGGACAATGAAAAAGAAGTATGTGAATATTTATAATAGCTGAGAACGTGTGAGCCTATAGTACTACTACTCTGCAGTCCATAAATAACATGTAGAACAATTGAAAGGGGAAATTTAATTCCTTCAAAAAAAAAAAAAAGAAAAGAAAAGGGAAATTTAATTTTTCTTTTTTCCTTTTTTCCTTTTTTTTTTAAGAAAGATAACGGGACAATAAAATAAAGTGCTTGTGGTATGGTTATTTATAATATCCCACATGAGAGAGTACTGGTACTACTAAATGGGTGTCATAATAATTATTATTGAGTTTTTGAAGTGGGATTCTTTTGTCTTGCTCTGACCAAACCATATTATATATAGATCAAACCAATAGAATCTCTACACCTTTTGTTTTGATAAGGGGGTTAAATAATTACCCGTACTAATTATTTAATACAATTCCTTCTAATTAGTTCCGCTTTATTTGGGTCGGACCAAAAACACGGGCGAGATGGGTATCAGGCTAGTAATAATTCGGGTGGATACTTACAAACATATTTGACCTTGTCCATTATAATCAAATGTTAAAAACAAAGCAAACTTTCATCATTATTCATGAATATGACGATTGAAAACTTCAAATTTCAGACGTTAATAATTTCCACCGTATTTTTATTTCACTATTGATCATCTAGACTTGCAAAGAAGTAGCCAAGTTGGTCCACAACCACTTAAATATCAAATTCAACTAGTCAGGAAGAAATGATGTATATTATAGAAATTGGAAAAAAGTCCCATTTGAAATGACCAAAACTAGACAAGGGGGTAAGTCATACCATTAATTTTTTTACTTAAATACCCAAACAAACTGTGTACACATATATAAATGTATATGTGTGTATTTAACAAAATATATTGAATTTTGCCAAACGTTATGTTTGTTTCATAAATGTCACAGCATATACCAGAACCACTACTGGCTAGTACTCTAGTATACTTATACACCAACATGGCTTACACATAACTTTCATAGGCTTATATAATTATCCAAATTGAAAAAGACCCTTAATTAGCTTTTTCTTTTTTCTTTTTTTTTTAATCTAGGGTCCCAGCACAATTTGGAGCCATTCCGACTAACCAGAAACCAAGAGTAAAACCAGCAACGGTTATAGTTGACTGCCGCCAAACCGTGTGATATATTGGCTGTGACAAATAATATTACTTTGTAATATTGTGGCTTCCACGTTGTCTATATATGTAATGTACTCTTCTTCACCTAGCTAATAGAGAAATAATTAGCTTGACATATCTTTGGGGATGCCCTAACCCCCCCCCCCCCCTTTTTTTTTCGAGATCATATCTTTGTTAGCTTAGGATTAGGTAGAGGCTTGTGAATAGGTCCGAATTCTAAAACCAAGGAAACCGCTTGTTATAACCAATGACCAACATTGGGTCACCGTGAATATGTTTGTGGGCCAAACGAACATTATTCACGTGAACGAAAAAAAACGCAATCTTTTTTTCTCTCTCTATCGATGTCTCTGTGTGTATATATGTGTATATATATATATATATATATATATATGATCAGTTGATCAATTTGACCTAAATCATTGATTAGCTAGATCAATCAACGGTTGAGATCTTGACCACCAGTTAATCAGGTGCAACGTCCAAGATGGGGTCCAATATTTCATTCGGGGATTCAATTGTAAATTATGTTATGAGAATTACAAGCAAGTTAAAAGAAGCTGCAAAACACCGAATCACTTCTCGTTAATTGACGAGTAGTACTGTATATTGTCGTGCAAAGATTGTAGCTTAATTCCCCGAAATCTTAAAATGATCACATCATATTGGATGAATATATTATGTGCATGCAGCATGAACATTAATCGAGTTTCTTCATGCTAGTAAATACTAGCTAGTGGAACTAGCTAGAGCTAGTCCATTGATTATAAGATAATTAAATATCAGTTCTATAATATCTCCCTTTCTTAATCATTAAAGCAACTTGAAAACCTACCTACATATAAGCTTGATTCTCATGCATGGCTTATAGGATTGTGTTTGGCAGCAACCAGATTTTGTTCTCACTCAACTTGAAAGTTAAAACCATTGGCTCCAGATTTTCTCAGATTTAGTACTTTGAATATTAGCATATAAGATACATACTTATCAATATATGTGACGTTTTGTTATTAATTGGGGTTGGCAAATGGCAACTGGCGAGTATAACATCCTTAATTCTGGAAGAAATAAAAGATCAAACCGTATAGAGACTTCAAGACTAAAACAAGTTGATGTTTCTGGATATACACTTATATATGTGTCGATAAAATTCTAAGCTTATAATAATTATGAAAAAAAAATTCAGCAGTAACCCTGATTTGCAATCCTCCTATATATTTTCTTGTTATTAGTTGATATTTTACTTTATTTCAGTGGCTGATCGTAGACTACTCCCCGTGAAAAGCCAGTCTAATTCAAATGACATCATTCTAAATTATAAACAAATGTACATTTATTTGCAATTTTATTAAGATCGATGGTCTACAGGGAATCGAGTCGTGGCAACCCATGAACCAAGCAATATTATATATATATATATATATATCTATATATATATTAATTGACAATTGCATATTGATGCATATCTAATCAATTATCATTAGTAATCGTTAGACCATATGATGGACTACATTACATATATATTCATAATTATATGTGTGAATAAAATTTATTATACATCTCATAATTAACATGTATTACAATTACGATCATGTTTCTTTTTACCGTACGTCTATCATTGTTAGAAAGCGAAATTCGTATGAGACTTCTTAAACTATTAGTACGATATTTTATATATATTTTTGTCATGCAAACAAAAGACTACTTTTGGTTATATATTAATTAGTACAAAAAGCGGAGGGAACTTTATATTATCTTTTTTGATCTTCTAATTTTTTTTTTTTTTTTTTTTATGGAGGAGGAGGTAATTGGGGTTGCATATATACGTGTGTGAGCATGATATAAATGTCAAACCTATGGGCATAAAATGGCTGATGATAACATTGCTTTGAAAATATTCAATCCAACTGTTAAGTATATTCACCATGATAGTGAAGTACTTATTATATTATATACATGTACATAGTGTATATATATATCGGCACCAATCTTTAGGTAATTTTTTTTTTTTACCTATATATAAGTATTAATTTGGCCAATAAAAATTTAGCATGCACATTTTTTTATTGTAAAAAGTAAGAGAGAAAAAGAGCATTAATAATGTACATCTTTTCATGCACTTCATTATACCCATTAGATCACCATTAGATAATGATCCAACGACTAAAAAAAATACCTATTGGCAACCTATATATATATATATATATCTCCTCTGCTTAATTTGTAAATAACATGAATGATCTAGACATGTAAAAAGAACTGTAGCCTAGTTTTTCAATGTCGAGACACTGTATCATGATCATTATTTGAACCTATATATAGAAATTGTCCGAAGCTCAGAAATTGATAATAATGGAGAGAAACAAACAAGACAAATAGGAGCACTCCCAAACATGAAATTAATGAGGTCCTGACAACCAGTAATTTGTATGGATTATTAAAATTGAAACCGATTCCGAGGGGAAGATTAATACTTTAAACAGTTGTAGCATTTTAAGAAAACAAAGAAAGTCTCTAGTCTTGCATTTGATGCCCATCACATGATTCCATGCTTCTTTTCCCATCTTCCAAAATAGAACACCTATTTCTTCCATTCTAGATATGTTTGGTTCTCCTACATTTTAGTATTAGTAGAAAACATTTATATATATGATTTTATTTTTACATACATAAGTTAAATGTAATATATATACTCCATTTAAAAAAAGATGTTACATGTATACATCTTTTCATAGTCATTACTTTGGGCACCTTTTATTTTTCTCAAATCTCTTCTTTTGAAAAGGTTACTTTACCTTCTTTTTTTTCTTTTTCTTTTTTTTTTTTCCTTCATAAAATCGATATTATATTTCTTTCTTCGACTCTTTATTAGGCCCAAATTAATGATAAGATCTTCTTTAAAACTTTGTTAAAATACCATATTCTTTCGTAACTCAATAGCTAAAAGCCTCAGCTCCATACCTAGATATTGCTAGATATATTATCATACTCCCAAAAAAAGAAATGGGGTCAATTGTTCTGGTTCAGAACCCTAAGCTAGTATTAGCTAGAAGATAGAACCTTGCTTGTTTGGTTTCCGTGACCTCGTATAAATCTAACGCAATTAAGTAAATGGAAAAAACAGACATCTTCAGTCTTCACCATCTTACAAGGAGAAACATGAGAGCTCCAACGCTAACATTAAATGAGCATCGTGGCGATGAAGATTCACTAAGTCGCAATTAATGCATGCATGGCTTTCTCTAAGGCAACTTTTTTCTTTTTGATTCGCTATGACAATTACAATGCTGTTGTTGGTGGATTATATGTTTGTTTACTCATTGGTAGACTCGCAATATTTCTTTAATTAAAGTAATGATAAGATTACTTCCTTCCTTGCTCTGTTTTTTTTTTTTTTTTTTTTTTTTTTTCAATGGCTACTAGCCAAGTTTTATCACACGCCTCAAGTTGAGGTTTTGACGACACATATGCATTGTTGTCACTATAAGGCCACGTTTGATTTGAGAGAATGCGTGGTCTTGGTTAATGGTATGAGAATTTCTGTAAAATAATGCTTTGTTTTGCATTTTAAGCAAAAGGATCAGAAAATTTAAAGTGGGCATCTATTTTCGACACTTGATGTTTAAAAATGTTTGTTTTTTGATTTACTTTTTATCTTTCTAATAATGTCCGAATATATCACCTAATATATTAAGTATATTAACTGCTTTACTTGAAGAGTATATTTATAAGAAATGTCCTTTTCCTCACCTTAATTAAAAATAACCGTTTTTTTACAATTATTTAGTAAATGGCCATTTTTCTTTTTTCTTTTTTTCAAATAACCATTTTTTAGTATATCATTCTTATGTATAATATATCAATTTTTGTTTGTATATCAATGTTAACGAATATCTAATTTTGTATATCAGTATATCAATTTTGAAACTCATATTTTTCTTATAAAATTGATATACTTTAACATTTTTTTGATATATACGGTCTTTTTATAATAGTGTTTGAAAAACGACCATTTCCTAAATAGAGACCGAAATTCGGCCATTTCGCTAAGGAGCCGTTATATAAACACGTTTAATCTAGTTGGTATATTACTAACTAATAATCTTTTATATTTAATATAAAAATTAAAAATCAACACAATTTCATGATAACACGTTTGTATTCCTTCCACCACCTAATTAGGAATACCTTCCCATCTTATCTTATGTTAATTTAAAAAACAAAACAAATCAAAAAAGATTCTGTTTTTGTTTCTTGTTTTTTGCACCATCAAAACATTTAAAGATAATATTATTTTCTATGACACAATATTTATTTCATTACATTCTATTACAATAATTTTGAATTTCAAGCAAATAATAGAATATCAATAATTTAGTATTCTATTTCCAGTTCCATTCTATTATAGTTCACATTAGTTAAATTTCTAATCTGTAGTGCTATGGTGATATGCAGTTTACTTCTTTACCCAGTACAACATATAGAAAAGAAAGCTGATAATTGAGAAACTGAAGGTGCCATAAGGAGTTAAAAGTCATGAAGTAAGTCATACTATCTAGCTAGCGAGGACCTGTTAAACTAAGGATTAATTTAAACCTGAAGTAATGATTGTCGTAAAAATCTAGCTCCTAATTAACCTAGGTCAATACTAGGGAAATCCTTTAGTTTAAGTTTTGGTTTTGTTAATTTTAGTTTAGAACTACTGGGGCCAATTTGGTAGATCCGTAAATTTTAAGAAAAACACTTTTAGCTATATTGAAAGTAAAATTCGTTGTAGCATAAAATAGCTGAGTGTTTGATAAATTGTAATTTTAAAGTATTATAACTTGAAAAAGTTGTATTAAAGTGTTTAGTAAATTATATGACTAAATTATTGTATAAATATAAAATGATTATAATAAACATCATTATACAATTATGAATATTTTAGAAAGAGTTTATTAATATTTTCTACAATTATGCATATTTTGTATGTACTAAATATATTAATATTTTTTTAAAAAAAATAATATGAAAATAAACTCAATTAAATTAATTACACAATTAAATTTACTTAATTTATTTTAATTTCATCTTAATTTAAAATTTTAATAAAAAAATAATTTAATTACTTCAAAATAACTAATAGGGAGAGTTGCCATACACTATAAAGAAGATGAAATAGCAAAGCAAAATGTGAAGGTATCTTTGGTTACCGCTTTTCAATAAAGAAGGGCAAGTGTGTACTACGAAAGGAATCTTTGGTTAAGGGTAAACGTTTGACATTTTTTTCTTTATTTTGACATTTTTATTTTAAGTCACTATATTTTAGAGATTATGATTTATTAATTAAAAGATAATGCAAATTTTTGTATAATCTGAAATTTAAAATTAGCTTAAGCTAATTTTGACTTTTGACTTTAGTTTTATAAAAAATTATTTAATAATTAAATTTTTAGATTTTTATCAAATACTTTTTAGCCTACAAATTATTCAAAAAATACTTATAAAGAAAAATACTAAACCCCCCAAACTGGGCCTAGGACATTTTCTTTCTTTCTTTCCTTTTTTTTTTTAATTTTGGCCAATATATATATATATATATATATATATATATATATTGTTTTTCTATCTAATGATGATGAAACTAGGTTGGGAGTCACTCCGGGTGTTTGGATTTTTTTTATGTTGGCAATTATACTTTTAGTTATAATTGTTATCAGTTTTTTTATTTGTAGATCCCCTTTTGCCATTTTGTTTCCCTTATTTTCATGGTAGTTGAGTTTGATTAAAATACCATTTTTGAGACAAAAGGCAAATTTTTCAAAAAATAAAAATAACTACTCTTGGAGCTAGTATTTACGAAAATGTACGCTAGCATACGCCCAAATCTCTTACATTTATTGGCAATCAAGCTAAGTAGCTAATTTAGACCAGCTAATTACCATAATCATGGCCACCTCAAATGTTAAGGTTTAATGTTGGAGTGCTCCACCTCTTTCCCAAAAATGAAGAAAGTAACTAATTAAGTATTAACCACATGTTTCAACCTAAGCTAAGAAATCTGATATTGGCGATTAGATAGAGTTGGAAGTTAGGAACGTATCTAGAAAAAGAGAAATTATGCCTTTTACAGCATTTTTAGGGAAAAAAAAACAAATTGAAAAATAAAGTGGCGTGAGTCTTTTTAAGATTTGGTAAAAATACTATTTTAAAAACTAATAACTAGTAACTAGTTTCTATTATTTATAACAGGTAACTGGTAATTGGTAATTGGTTTTTAAAAATTGGTAACAAGTAATTATTTTTAAAATGTTATTTTTCCAAATTATTTTTGAAAAGGTGTTATTTTTCTAATAAAACCGTACTTGAAAAAAAAAACTGACCTCCGTATTTTTGAAATTCTTTTGGGTTTTTATAGTAAAAGTGTTAGAAACCCTTTAGAAACACCATTATTCTGTTATGCTGGGCCTAAAGTGAGGCCTGAGATTTGGGCTTGTGACGTTCCAAATTGCAGTCCATTTGCGTTCTAAGCTACTAAAAAATAGGCTCCAAATTTGAAGTTGCAGTGATGGGCTAGCCTGTATAATCGAATAAAGGACCAGCACAATTGATCGGCCGGCCCACTATTTGTGGGACTTAGATGAATGCCATATCTGCCTTCTAAGTGTCGTCCATGCCTCACTAATTAATTAACACTACATCTTCCTAAAATAATGAAAGTACGCATTTTGTGATAAGTCACTAAAAAATAAACCGGTGAAAATAAGGTGACGAGGTGTTATTGATTAGTATAGAACAAGAAGAGAAGGCAAATAAGACAACTAGAGTTCTAGGATTCCATGACCTTCATAAAACATAAACTCCCAAGTCCAGTGCTCTTTTCTAGCCACGTCATACAACTAATGGTCCGTTTGGACTCGGAATTTCTTGGACTCAAGTAGACAATTATCAATTTTTTCAAATTTTTAACTAAATTTATCATCACTATTAGATTCTACCACTTTTGAGAGGGAATTAGTCAAGAATATGTCAAGAATTTATCAAGAATCTATCAAGAATCTGTCAAAATTACCAATAACGTCAAGAATCCGTCAAGAATTCATCGAGAATTCATTTCAAAAAAGTGGTATGGTGGTAGATTTAATTAATAAAAAAAAAGTGATATTCACCTAATTTATTTAATTTTTTGAGGAATAAAAAAAAAAGGAACTTATAGAAATATGATCAAATTTTGGGCCCAGTTTAAATAAATATTCATTTGTCGAATATTATAACAAAATGTCCAGCATATATGTTTATATACCAAGTGTAAAATTGTATATATTGAGTATAAAAATTATATATCTAATATATTTCAGTACAGTAACTAAAATTGGTAGATAAAGATATCTACCAAATGTAAAATTATATATACATGAACATTAAGCTATAAAATTTGAAAAATAAACATCTACTTAATCTAATTTAAAATAGTGGTCATCCACCTAAATTTCTCAAAAAAAAATATCCAAAGAATTTCATTATGGATTTTCTAGGGTTTTGCCGCCAAAGCAAAAAAAAAAAAATTACAAAAATACGGTCAAGAGAAATAACCGATGTCTTTACCGCATCCAAATGGTATTTTTGAAAAGTGACTCAACAAACCTGCAGTGGCAAATTTGTAATTAAAACTATATTTTTTAAAATTATCATATATTTTTAATAAACGGTGTAATAAACTCAAGAAAGTTAGCTAGCGATGGTGGGACCTAGAATACTCTCTTTTTTTGTCCGATTCCACGTTTCTCTCCTAGTAGTTTTTTTTCCCCCTAAACTTTTATTGATTTTTTTTCCTTTTCATTTTTTTTTATTCTTTTGCCTATTTTTCAATTAAATCATCTACCGTCTCTCTTTTTCCCCCAATTTCAATTTGTTAATTCTTTTTCACTTTTTTTTCTTACTCCTCATTTTTAATTATTTCTCTCCTTTACTTTTTTTTGGGATAAAAAAATATTAATTTTTGTTTCTTATATATATATATATATATATATATATATATGTGAGCTGTTACTTTATTTTGTGCAATTTTATGAAAATGTGGAAATGTTTTTTCCCTTTTTTTATTCTTATTAATTTATTTTTGGAAAAAAATATTTTCCCTTTCTGTTGACTTTTTAATTATTTTCTTTATTATATATAATAAGAGGCTATTAGATTATCAACAAAAAATTTTAAAGTTACGGATTACCTTAACAAGTATTGAGTACTTAGCAACCTATGGAAATCACTTAGGTTCATAATTACCAATAACCAATCTTCTAGCTAGTTTCCAAATTGGTAGCCTCTTATAATCACTAATTGTTAATAGTTTTCCAAAATGATAACTAGTTACAAGACTTGTAAGTGATAGCTACTAGCAAGTAATATCTAGTTACTAGTTAACTAATGAGTTATTAGTTATTAGTTTTTGGTTTCCATACAAGACCAAATTAGTTACTGGTTACCAATAAACAAATAGTTATTAATTTGTTATAAGTTACTCTAATTACCAGTTAGGTATTAGAAACTAGTTATTAGTTTCTCTAACTATAGTTTTCAGATTGGTAGCCACTTACAAAATTGGTGATTGAGTAACCAGATTTAGTTATCAGTTACTTGTTTCCAAAATAGTTATAAGACTGGTGACTGGTAGCTACCAGTAACCAATTTAGTTACTGATAACTTATTTGATTATTAGTTTTTTGCTTCTATATAGGACCAATAAGGTTACTAAATAATTATTTCTAGAATAGTGACTAGTTATACGACCGGTGAGTGATAGCTACTAGTAATTAATTTAGTTACTAATTACCAAGTTGGTTACTAGTTTCTTATTTCTATATAAGACCAATCTAGTTATAGGTTATTGGTAGCTAATCCTGTTATTGGTAACCAATCTTATTACTGGTAACAATAACTAATGTAGTTACCAATTTATTACTAGTTGCTCTAATTACAAGTTATTTATTAGTTACTGTTACTAGTTTGTCCAGTTTCTAGTTTTCAAAATGGTAGCTAGCCACTTACAAAACTGGTGACTAGTGGCTACTTGTAACCAAAATAGTTACTAGTTACTTATTTGATTGTTAGTTTTTGGCTTTTATGCAAGATCAATATGGTTTATGATTACTAGTTTTTTTAGTTACTTCTTTCTAAAATAGTGACTAGTTATAAGATCAATCTACTTATTGGTTATTGGTAACTAATTTAGTTACCAATTTGTTACTCATTACTTTAATTACTATAAACTAATTTAATTATTGATATATTTGGTTACTAGTTTCATTAGTTACTAATTACTAGTTATTGGATTAGTTTTTAGTTACTAATTTATTGAAGTAATTTGTAATAGGTCCTTACACATTAAACTAGTTAACTTGTAATATTAACACATATGATGAGCTAAATTTATAAAATAAAAAAGAATAAATTTACAATTAATGTGAAATAATTAATCAGAAATATTGCCTCTTTTATGCAATCAACATTAGAAAATTCAATCACCATTCTTAGTTTATCAAAGTATGTATTGCTCACTCGTTACTTCTATAAAATTTTCTCTTTTAATAACATAATATATGCAATATGCTTAAACTACAACAAGGGCAAGAGCACTTGTTTTCTCCAAAATATTCATTTTTTTCCTTAGATGTGTCATGCACACAAGAATAATAAATGAAATAATAATCTAAACAAGCCAAATAAATTACATCCTTTGGTATCAAGTACAACAAAAAGAAAAACCACCTAAGTATTAAGATATCGATAAGTTGTGCCAAAACAATTAGAGCATGCTATTAGACATGCCATAATCTTGAAAGCTAATTACAAGTTTTCTTGGTAAACAAGTATTTTTCAACTTTAAATAGATAAATCTAACAATAGAATGATGTAAAATAAGAAAAAAGGAGAACACAAAACAAAAACAAATAACAAGTATTACTTAGGTAAATAGTTGCATATGAGGTACAACTGAAAGTCATATCTAATATAAACTTAAATCTTCAAAATACAAATTATAGGTTTTCTTTATCTAGATATTTAGAAGTACTATTCATGCTTAAAGAATTGAAATCAACGCAATTTTGTAGTGTCCGAAATAAGAATCTAGTATTCACTAAAACTCCAACCATAAAAAAAGGAAATAAAGCTCTTCATGCTAATCAAATGGGATTTTAGGTTCATAAATAGTGCATCCAAGCATATTTTATATATACAACATAAATTCTTGAAAAGCATTTTTTCCAAATATAACTTCATAAGAAATCAATTAATATTAAATAGTAGAAAATTTTCCAAAAGTAAAATTAGATGGTAGAAAAATTGATATGAGAAAGGATAAACTGCATTTGGGTCATCTCAAAATAAACTCTATTAAGTTATAGACAGGAAGAACCCAATGCATCATACTTGCAAGATCTCAATTTAAAATCAAAATCCTATACATGCTAAAGAGTATATATGCACAATAAATAAACAAATACACATATATATATAAGCGGTATAAGATTGAAACCACACTACTTCAAGATCAATACCTCTCATGGCCATGGAGCACAACTGGAAAGTTGAATTATAAAAAAGCATGAAATGTTAATGGCAAAATATTAAAAAAAAAATGAGCATCAAGAATCAGATGATACATTTATAACATTTAATTTCATCTTCATTTCATTTGGCAGCAAGAAAATTAAGGGGATCATATACAAAAATAGTAAATTAATCAAACAAATAAAACTATATTAAAAAAAAAGAGCAGTACATCAAGAACAAATGGAACCTTATGTAGAGCTTGTCGTATAGAATCAATAGATCGAAGAGCAGTGCTATTACACCCTCTTAAACTTGAGCTGCACCCGTGTGCAGGCTAGCGCGGGTCTGAGACGGCATGGAAAACACTTGGTTGGCTTCGAGTGAACTTGGGCAGGTACGCCCATGGTCTATGTGCATGAGTGCGTGCACAAAAATGACGGGAGCACTTATAAATGATGCATGTAGCAGACTGGAGAGGGTGCATGGGACCAGTGCACTAGCATGTGGGTTGGTTAGAAAGCTTGAGAGCATTGAGCTATGGATGCTCATACTCAAGTGGGACGTGTGCCGCGCACGACGGGCACACGTTAAACACTCAACAAACACATGCAAGTGGTGTGGTGCGCACACTCGAGAGTGTGGTAGACACTTACCACTGAGTGCATGACATGCGTCGAACACACGAAGGGCATACACTGCACGAGAAAAAGCATTTTTCAAGAGTACCCCAGTTAGTGGCCAGCACACGCGCTATAGATAATGTGATGTGCAGCACCGAATGGGCGCGTGATGCACTAAGGTGCTAATGCGCGGGCGTGGGCCAGGAACGTGTCGGCAAGTGGCATGCACGGGCCAAGGAACACTGTAGCCCAAATTCGTGTCTAGATATATTGTCCAACTAGATTGCCCAGATGGTTAGGATTGTTAGCCAAAGTTGTTTATAAATAGGGCGGTAGTGTAAGGCAAAGGAACGGTTGAAAAAAGCCTTAAAAGAACCCTGCATAGACTGACTATAAACACTTTTGTGAGAGTAATAAAAATGTGTATTCCCGTCTGAAAAGATTGAGTATGCTTTCTTTGTGAATGCTTGCCCCTTTAAGTATTATGTTGCTTAACACTTACTTCGTGTGAGTATGTGTGTGGTGTGGCTGGCTAAGTAGTGTGGTGTGGCTGGCTAAGTAGTGTGACTTAGCGCCATCATCAGAGCCAAAAATTCGTTGTGAGTTTTTACCCGGTGACAACTTGGTATCAGAGTCGAGATAGAAGATCTCAACCAATGTGTGGGAATGCTTGAATCAAATACCGAAGATTTGTCGAATAGAGTTGAGGTGAATGGAGAGGCTATTACCCAGCTCCAGTTGTTGGTGTCTGACAACTTAAAGGATATGCTTGATAGGCATAACTCCCTTTTCCAATAGCTTCTGGATCTTTCAGATCGGTTGGAAAGATGTTTAATGACTCTGGAGGATGATGTTAGTTTATTGAAGAGGGCGTCATCTAGAGCCTCTTCCAGTACTAAAAATGTGCCTAGTTCGAAGCTCAAAGTCCCTGAACCGAAGCCATTTATGGGTAGTCGGAATACCAAGGAGTTAGAGAACTTCTTTTGGGACATGGAGCAGTATTTCAAGGCTACTCATATCATTGAGTTCGAATCAGTCACAATAACTAGCATATACCTATCGGGAGATGCGAAGCTTTGGTGGTGTACTCGGCTCAATGATGATGCGAGTACAAGTCAACAAAAGATCAAAATGTGGGAATCCCTCAAGAAGGAACTAAAAGATCAATTCTTTCCTATGAATACGTCATGGTTGGTGTGAGAAGCATGAAAAAGCTCAAACAAACGGGTACTATGCAAGACTGTGTCAAAGAGTTTAGTTTGTTAATGTTGGGCATCAAGAACATGTCGGATGAAGACAAACTCTTTAACTTTCTGTCCGAACTTCAGTCTTGGGCTCAGACAGAGCTCAGAAGGCAGAACGTGAAGGATCTACTATCGGCACTAACGTCTGTAGATAGTCTTATAGACTATAAATTTAGACCTTCTTCTACCAGTTTTGACAAGAAGAAGTCCAAAGATGATGACAAGAAGGGAAAGTCAGTGACGAGCGGTAGGTGAGACAACAAGAAGAAAAAGAAGGAAGGGGAATCGTCTTTTACTAAGAGAAATGAGTCTTCTCAAAGTAAGGGCGCACCCCATGCTGGTTGCTACTTGTGTGATGGTCCACACTATTACAGAGACTGCCCTGCAAGGAGAAAGATCAATGCGATCGTCTCCCATGAAGAGTTAGACAATGAGGAGAACCCCACTACTCGAGTAAACCTATTGCAATTGTTGAATACAATCTCGGGTGAGACACAAGGCTCGTACAAAAGCCTCATGTATGTTAGTATGCTCGTGCATAGACATGTTGTATGTGCCATGTTGGATACGGAAGTAACTAACAACTTTGTTTCTCAGAGGATCGTGGGAGGTCTCGATCTAACTGTGACAAAGTTCTCGAGTAAGATCAAGGCTATGAATTCAGGTACACAGCCGATCCAAGGTACTATTACCTCTTCACTAAAAGTTGGGAATTGGGTGGAAGAGTGCAGCTTCATGGTTATACCTCTGGATGATTTTGATCTAATTTTGGGAATCAAGTTCTTTGTGCAAGCCAAGGCTATTGTGCGGTATCTTTATTACGCATGAGAGGTGTCCAGGGTTTGTTCTAGTGGAATTTGAAGGGCGACAAGCTGAGAAGCCATTGCTTCAAACTGCTTCTCAATTAAAGACGAGCCTGAAGAGGGGAGAGATCATGATGGTGGCTGCTTTAGTAGAAATCAAAGCAGACTAGGTGGTCGAAATCCATGATGACATTACTGCGATACTTGAAGAGTTCAGCGAAATCATGCCCAACGATTTGCCGAAGGTGTTGCTGCCATGACGGAACATAGACCACAAAATAGACCTGGAGTCGGGTGCAAGGCCACCAGCACGTACTCTATATCGTATTGTGCCAATGGAGTTGGCAGAGTTATGGAAGCAACTAAATGAGTTGCTGGATATGGGTTACTTGCAACCTTCGAAGGCACCCTATAGCGCACCTGTCTTGTTCCAAAAGAAGTAGGATGGGTCCCTTTGAATGCATATGGATTATAGAGCGTTGAATAAGGATACGGTTAAGAACAAATATCCTGTCCCAAATGTAGCCGATTTATTCGATCGATTATCAAGGGTAACTTACTTCACTAAGCTAGACCTGTGGTCAAGTTATTAGTAAGTACGCATTGCTGAGGGAGATGAGGCAAAGACAGCGTACATGACTCAGTACGGGTCATATAAATTTCTGGTAATGCCCTTTGGACTGACAAACGCCCCTGCCACATTCTGTAACCTTATGAATGATGTGTTGTATAAGTATCTAGATCACTTTGTGATGGTGTATCTAGATGATATCATTGTATATAGTAAATATTTGGAGGAATATATACAACACTTGAGGAAGGTTTTCTCCACATTGAGGGAAAACCAACTATTTGTCAAAAAAAGATCATGTTTCTCGGGCATCGAGTGAGCAAAGGGGAAATCCGTATGGATGAGAGAAAGATCCAAGCCATTGTAGAATAGCCGGCCCCTATGAAAGTCACTGAGTTGCGGTCGTTCCTTGAGTTGGCGAACTATTATAGAGGCTTCATCGAGGGATACTCAAAGAAGGTCAGTCCACTCACTGATTTGCTGAGAAAAGATCAGAATTGGGAATGGACTAGTAGTTGTCAACGAGCTTTTGAGAAGGTAAAGGAAGCCGTAACATCTGAACCTGTGTTGCGGTTGCCGGACTTCAAATTACCTTTTGAAGTCCACATCAATGTCTCGGACCGAGCCATTGCGAGGGTGCTAGTCCAAGATGGACACCCTATTGTCTACGAGAGTCGGAAGCTGAAAGATGCAGAGGAGAGATACTCAGCCCATGAGAAAAAGATGGCTACAGTGATCCATTGCCTAAAAATATGGTGATATTATCTACTAGGCACCAAGTTCACGGTGGTGACAGATAATATAACTAATACATATTTCAAGACTCAAAAGAAGCTATCCCCAAAACAAGTAAAGTGGCAAGAATAACTTGTCGAGTTCGACTTCGCCTGGGTGCATAGACCAGGGAAGGAGAACAAAGTGGCAGATGCACTGAGTCGGAAAGAAGTGCAGTCTTTTGTAGCTTCATTCGTGATGGTGCAATCGAACTTCCTTGAGCACTTGAAACAGTAAGTAGAGGCAGACAAAACCCATGTCAATTACGACAACAGGTCATCGATGGAGAAGTCCGTAAGTACTGGGTCGAAAGAATACTTGCTTTATTTTCGAGACACTACTTTTGGCCAAAGATGGAAGAGGACATTGAGTTGTATGTCCAAACTTGTTTAGTATGTTAGCTAGATAAGACCGAAAAGAAGAAGCAAGCGAGACTCTTGCAGCCCTTGCCAATTCTGGAGAGACCGTGGGAGTCTATCTCCATGGACTTCATTGTTGGGTTCCCATCAGTGGAAGGCAAATGATCGATAATGGTAGTGGTCAATCGATTTTCGAAGTATGCGGTGTTCATTGCAGCACTCTATGCTTGTCCCGCAGATGTGGCAGCAGAATTATTCTTCCGACAAGTGGTAAAGGTGTTCAGAGTGCTGAGGGACATAATTAATGATCGAGATACACGAATCACTGAGAAGTTCTGGACCTTCCTCTTCAAACTCATGGGTTCAGAATTGAAATTTTTCACGGCAAATCATCCGCAAACTGATGGCCAAACGGAGCGGATAAATGCTTTGGTGAAAGAATACTTGCGACACTATGTGTGTGCAAGAGGGTTAGTTTACTTGATGTGGCCCAATTTTGCTACAACATGCATAAGTCATCGGCAACGAGAATAATTCCTTCAGAGTTAGCACTTGGACATCAACCCTTGACATCTTTGGAAATGATTAAACAGAAGTCACAAGGAGTGTGCTTTGCTGCCTATCATTTTACGAGGGAAAAGTAAGAACTGATAGAGCAGGCGAGGGACAATTTGGCCAAGGCACAATGCCAGATGAAAAAGCATGCAAACTAACATAGGTGACCTCTTAAGTTTCAAAAAGGCGACAAAGTGTTGCTGAAACTCACACCACAAATCTGGAAGAAAATAACTGATAAGCGGTATCATAATGGCCTCGTGCAGAAATATAACAGTGCCTTTGAGGTATTGAAACGCATTGGTAATGTGGCATACCGGTTGGTATTACCAGAACGTATGAAGATCCATCTCACCTTCCATGTCAGTTTCCTTAAACCGTATCATGAGGATCCTGATAGGAAACAAGCTAAACGAGCCACTCCAGTTGTAAAAAGGGAGTTTGACAAGAAATTGAAAAGGATTCTTGATCATAGAGTAATGGGTGCCAGCAAGAAAAATCAGAGAACTGATTTTCTTGTACAATGGGAAGGTAGTAGCAAGGCATATGCTACATAGGAAAAGGATATAAATTTATGGCAGTTTAAGGACTAGATGAAAAGGTACTTAGAGAACCTCCCGACGAGGACGTCGGCTTCATCCGGTGGGGGTGGGTTTGTTACACCCTCTTAAGCTTGAGCTGCACCCGTGTGCAGGCTAGCACGGGTCTGAGAAGAACCATACTGCAGAGAGGCATGGAAAACACTTGGTTGGCCTCGAGTGAACTTAGACGGGTATGCCCATGGTCCATATGCATGAGTGCGCACATGAAAATGACGGGAGCACTTATAAGCGATGCGTGCAGTATATTAGAGAGGGTGCATTGGACCAGTGCACTATCATGCGGGTTGGTTAGAAAGATCGAGAGCATTGAGCCGCAGATGCTCATGCTCAAGTGGGACGTGTGCCGCACAGGCGGGCACATATTAGATACTCAACAAACACACGCAAGTGGTGTGGCGGACACTTACCACTGAGTGCACGGCATACGCCGAATACACGAAGGGTACACACCGCACGGGGAAAAGTATTTTCCAAGAGTACTCTGGTTAGTGGCCAGCACACGCACGATAGATAATGCAGTGTGCAGCCCTGAATGGGGGCGTGGCGTACTAAGGTGCTAGTGTGCGGGCATGGGCTAGAAACATGTCAGCAAGTGGCATGCGCAGGCTAAGGAACTCTGCAGCCTGGATTTGTGTCTAGATACATTGTCCAACTAAATTGCCCAGATGACTAGGGTTGTTAGCCAAAGTTGCTTATAAATAGGGCGGTAGTGTAAGGCAGAGGGACGGTTGAAAAGAGCCTTGAAAGAACCCTGCCTAGACGGACTGTAAATACTTTTGTGAGAGTAAAAAAAGTGTGTGTTCCCGTCTGAAAAGATTGAGTGTGCTTTCTTTGTGAGCGCTTACACCTTTAAACGTTGTGTTACTTAACACTTACTTCGTGTGAGTATGTGTGTGGTGTGGCTAGCTAAGTAGTGTGACTTAGCACCATTATCGGAGCCAAAAATTTGTTGTGAGTTTTTACCCGATGACAAGTGCCAAGAACGAACAAGGTGACAATTTAAGGGACTTTGGTCCCTGTTGGGCGCGGTGAGTCGACAAGTGATTTCGATTTGACGAAGAAGAAGAAGAAGGGGTGCATATTCAGTGTGGACAGAGCAGCTCTGTGGGGGCGGCCATTGATGGAGCTTGAGAGGTCGAGGGAGAAACATCTTTGACAAAAATTAATAGAAGATATAGCATATTTCTCGTATCGAAGCAAGAGAAAAAGAGGGGGAAAAGTGTCATTTTTCAAAAAAAAAACATCGTATAGAAATACACAAAAATAATGCACCATATATTTGAGATATTTTTTCAAAAGATCATGTATTCCCTAATTTCCTTTTTCATTTTCTCATGTTTATTTAAACAACAAATGACAGAAAAGTTTTTCAAAGAGAGCACAAGTTAGATTTAATATCATTTTTTAATTTACAGAATTTTGAAAAATTAATTAAAAATAAAATGCAAAATAAAGTTGTATAGATTTTAGGAAAATATTTTCCTCTTTCTTTTTCTTTTAACTTTTTCTTCAAAATTTTTTTTCCTCTAAGAATCCAAATTCCAAAAAAAAAAAAAAAAAAAACCTAAAAGTTTGTTGAATTTCTCGATTCTTATTATTCATGAAAAGTACATGGACTAATAAACTAGACAAAATTCTTCTCACATCCTTCTTACGTAACTACCCCAGTCTTTAGAATTCAATCTCTCAAAACTACAAATAGGAGCCTTTCGAGTCTTTATCGACTTGTACTTATCACAATATAATCTAAAAGTCATTCTAAGAAGTTCCTCTTCCTCACGTATTCATTCATTATATGATTAAGCAAATTAAATTATATTATGAGAAACAAGTACCTTGTTTTTGGTTATAACTTATATGTGTGGAGAGAGTAGATCTATTGTTAACTCCTTTTAGACCTTGTATTTTGGCATGTACAAATTAAGCATGTAATATTCCTTGTTGACGTTGTTCAATTCTTCTCATATAAACCTAATTTCCTCCGAATAAATAGACAGTTTTTGAATTAAGAATATGCTTTTTAGTTTACTTTCCGAAAGGAACAATCTTCTCATCATGACCTACCTATTTTTTTTTTTTTACCTACTTGTTTTCATAGATAGAGACTTGTAAAAACACTCCCTTTTTTTTTAGACCAAGGAAAGAAAGACAAGTAACATTTAAACTTTTGGAAGTTTTGAAAGAGGACTTTTTGGACCAATCTAACTGTTCTTTGATACTAAAAAAGAACGTCCATCTTCCCGTCAAAAAAAAAAAAAGAACGTCTATGTTGAGAGAGATACTAGCCTATTAGACGGAAAAGAGTGTAATCAAACAATTAACAACATAGAGAAACAAAGATTGAGAAAACGATTTGAGAGGCTCGTGTAAAGCATGTGGCAATAACTTATACTTAAATTTACCCAAATTTACACTCTGAAAATGAAGAGGTGTATATAAACAATTGTTTTCCATAACTTTCGGTTTTCTTTCATGACCATACCTTTTAAAAATAGATTACAGCTAATCTCTCCATTAAAATATTCTTATGCTCATTGTAACTGAACATAATAATATGTAATGGTGGAAACGATATAGGCAAAGACTTCAAGAATTTTATTGCCAAATCTTGGCCGCCTTTTAGTGCATTTTAGAGGATTAGGAAGTAATAGTAGGAGTATGTACTTAGCATGACACTTTAGTAGAGGTGAAATTCACTACAAAATTTCTTTGTTGACTTTCTTTTAAAAAAAAAATGAGACTTAACTAATGATCACCACTTACTACAAATTTAAATGAAAATAACACACATATAATCTACTAAGACTTAAATTCCTGATTCTCCTAAATTCACACACATATTCTTTAAATCTTGGATCAACTGAGCTAGTCTCCGTTTGTAACTTCTTTCTTCTTTGTTGACCTTAAATCGCCTTTAGCATATAGTATTTGACACCACGTGTATTCATTTGTATTTTTCTTTTTAACGTCTAATAAAGGTTTGTCTTATTTACAGTCTCAATTTTAAGAGAAAACGTTGATTTTTGGCAAGTTACTCATTAACGGTGCACCTTTTCGAATATCAAATTATACGAAATTAAATTTGTATTTAAAAAGTGTGTTAATATTGCATATATCTGTCTAACAAAATTTTGATGAAATCTTACGTTATAGAAATGAACATTAGCCCTATCATATTGGTTTTTAAGATACGGCAGGATTTTCCTAAAACATACTATTCAATAAACTTTAAACCCTCGTTACCACTCTCGTATTAAGAGATACAATCCACTTTTTCATCCTCATAGTAATGAAGAAAACTGATTTCACAGCTTAGTTTTCTCTCTAAAAGGATTTCTTGTCATTTTATATATAATAGGATAAGTAGAATAACCTAAAACAAATATACAATTTGATTAGACTTCACACAACCCAATAAAAGTGTTCCTCAATTATACATTAATCTCTCCTTATTTCTAAACTCTTGAATCTTTAAATTTTATAGTTTCATTGTTGAAGCACCAAGCAAAGAATATATAAAGGTACATTAGTCACGACAGAGAGGGAGCTAATTTTGCCTCAAAATTATACCACCACCACCGTTAAAAGGTGGTTCACAAGTGGCCCAAATAGTTAGGGAGATTACATGCACACGTGAAAAGTGAGTAATTAATAGTCTTCACCTACTAAAGTTTTGTCTTGTTCAGACAGTCCCAATTTTAAACGGGAACGTTGATTTTTGGCAAGTTACTTATTAACTGTACACCTTTTCCAATATCAAATTATACCAAATTAAATTTGTGTTAAAAATATGTATTAATGTTGCATATATCTGTCTAACAAAAAGTTGATCAAATCTTAAGTTATAAAAATGAACATTAGCCATATCATGTTTTTCTTAGGATAAGGCATAATTTTCCTAAAATATATTATGGATTATACCTTAATACCTAATTACCACTCTGGTATTAAGAATTACATCCACTTTTTCATCACCATAATCATGAACAAGAGAGTAAAATGTGTTTCACACCTCTCACGCCACACAAAGCTGACTTCACTCTTATTCTCTCAAATTTTCTCTCCGAAAGGAGTACTTCTAATCATCCAATATATATTAGGTCAATTCGAATAACCTAAAACGGATTAGACTCCGCACAAACCCAACAAAAGAGTTCCTCCATTATACATTGATCTCTCCTTGTTTCCAACTCTTGAATCTATAAATTTTGTTTCCTAGTTTCTATGTTGAAGCAACAAGCAAAGAATACATAAGCACAATAATGACGAACTAGAGGGAGTTAATTTTGCTTTAACATCATACCAGTAGAGATGTAATAATGGTCCACTCAGCATACAACGGTCTAGGCTGGCCCATCTCATCATTCTCGTGAGCTGTGCTGAGCCGATTTATGTAAGGAAAATGCTTTGCACAATGGCCTTATTACATTAAGGGTTGGACCGCATGTGAAGAGTGACTAGCCTCCATATATTGTATTTTCAAATTAAAAGTACTAAAAAAATATAAAAAAGTAATAGTTAAATGAAAAAATTATTAAAAATAATATTTTATATCAAAAAATAGTTTGCGGACTAGGTGGGCAGCCCACCGTAGGTCGGCTAACTAGTTTAGTCTATAATTTTAGGTGGGTTGGCCGAATCAGCTCATGACCATGATATACACACTCATCCCATCCCACATAAAATATTTGGACTATAATGGGCTTATTACAATGTCGAATCAAGACAAGCCGATCAACAGAACCCAACTCATAATTACACTTAAAGCTATCAAAATGGGCGGATCAGGCCAGGCCTAGCCCATATGGCTGAAAGGGGCCCCAGCTTGGCCTTATGACCTAGGCGGGTTGGGCCTAGGCCTGCTAGAAATGGGTCGACATAGGTCTGTACCACAATTGGCCCTTTTTTAATTAATAATTTTTCAAACTATTTAATAATTAAAAAACAAAAAATATATCTTATATATAATTATATATGTGTGATAATATATATAATCACATATATTAGATTATTTATTTTTTAATTTAAAAAAAAAGGGGTCAAACTGGGCTGACATTCGAACCAAGCCAGCCTACAGGCCACATTAACGGGCTGCGAGCCAGCCCGTTGGGCCTGGCCCATTTTGACAGCTTTAATTATATCTCTACACACCACTACTATTAAAACGTCTCTCATGCATAAATGTTTTTAAAACTAATCATCATTGTCATGTTAATATATGTAAAATTACTTGGATACTATATTATCTGATAAACTCCAAACTACTTCTGCTATCATCGCTACATACAACACTCTGTTACTACTACCAGTACCAATCTCAATCTTAATCTCGACAATGTATCCACTCGAATAGAGTTGAAAAATTTTGACTTTGGTTGAATTTATTTTGTAGTCTGTCTCGACCGTTCTAACCGATCTTTGACTAATGGCAAAAAAATTTAAACTCCAGCCGAGAATTTTTTACTAGGGTCGAGCCACCGGTTAAACAAGGTCGACCGCCTTCTCAATGCTATCTCTTTCACGTTTGTCTTTTTTTGACTTGGTCAAAAAATTTCGAGTGAGGTCAAATTAAGTGTAATTTTAGAATTTTTAAAAAATATTAAATAAAATTCTTAATTTTATAAATTATTTATAATGGTCTTTTTTTCATCGCATGTTTTAAACAATGGTAAAAATTGATAATTCCCTCGTAAGAAATTGTTCACAAAGTGGCGAAAATAATGGAGGTGGTTACATGCACATATGGTAATTGAATAATTAATTGCCTTCGCTCGTTAAAAATCATTACAAAATAGTCAACTGTTGCGCTTGCAAGCCCTTAAAAAGATGCCTACTCCTAAACCAAAACAAAAATCCAAAATTTCCATTTTCAAGATAATAAAAGAAGTTACTCCTTGTCTTTTTTAAGCTCTCGAAAAAAAAAAGGTAAAGAAAGTGACCCCAATAAATTCCAGATATTTCTTTCGGTTTCCAATTTCAACATGACAACTCACCACACCCATCTAGCCACGAGCCCGCCACGCTCCCATCTCCAAGACTCAATCTCAACCATCCACGTGTAGTCCAATCCAACGGTCCACGACTCCTCACTAACACCTCATATAGTCTATTTCTTCCTCCATCAGTATCCGCACATCTACACCACAGGCTCTCTCGTAGAACCCTCGTTTCATTTCTTGCTCTGTTCTTCGAGACCCTCCATTTCTCTCCTCCTCCTCTTGTTCTCTCTCCGAATCCCTTTTTTGTCTCTCGAATTTCCGCCATGATTCTCAAAGCTTCTCCGGCTTCATCGCTTCTGGGCTCTCATGGAGAAACTCTGGTTCCCCTGTTCTCGTCCGGCCCTTCGTCGTCGTCTCCGTTTTCGTATTCTTTTTCTCCTTTGAACTCGCCGAACTCTCTCTACTCGACTCTCAGGTTCTCCTCGGCCAAAAATGGAGGTGGGTTCTCGGTCTCCGCCTCAAAGGGTGCCAATAATCGCCCCCTTACCGGTGTGGTTTTCGAGCCCTTTGAAGAAGTCAAGAAGGAGCTCGATCTCGTCCCAGCTGGGGCCCAGGTCTCTCTCGCTCGCCAGAAGTACACCGACGAGTGCGAGGCCGCCATCAACGAGCAGATCAAGTATATTCCCTTTTCTTTTCTTTTTTATGTTTTCCTTGCATGCGCTTAGATGAGAGATTTTGGTCTCGGAATGGGGTTGTTTGGTTTTGTGAATTGTGTTGGGTTTTAGTGTAAAATGGTCTATTTCGCTTTCTCTAATGGTGTTTCTTTGGGGTCTAACACCAGCGTGGAATACAACGTTTCGTACGCTTACCATGCCATGTATGCCTACTTCGATAGGGACAACGTCGCGCTCAAGGGTCTTGCCAAGTAATATATTTGGATTCTCAACCTTTTCTTGCGTTTACGATTTTATACGTTTTAGTTATACCCTTTTTCAATTTTTGTCTTTTAACTGTTTTATGTACAGGTTCTTTAAAGAATCTAGTGAAGAAGAGAGAGACCATGCTGAGAAATTGATGGAATACCAGGTCATTAATATGATATCTTTCAATATAAAGTATATTCCATGTTATCTTTTCATGTTATCGTTACTCTCTTTCTTTTCTTATTACTGAAAAGTGAAAGGTTCTAATATTCTTTGTTTTGGACAGAACAAGCGAGGTGGAAAAGTAATATTGCAGTCTATATTGATGCCCCACTCTGAATTTGATCATCCGGAAAAAGGAGATGCTTTATTTGGTTAGTTTTTATTGCCTCCTACTCTCTGTGTTTTCGTGAAAATGCAATAATGCATGATATGTGTGTGAACCCATTTATAGTTTCTAATATTGCATTCAATAAGAATTTGGTTCTTGTGGGGCTGTGGCATGAGTTTACTGGGAAATGTTTATGGTTGTATGACTCGCTATTATGATTGACCGTATAAGAAAAAGGTGGCTATTTAATAGCCTTGTACTGTGAAGAAGTAGCCTGCCAATTCAAAACATTTGTTCCTAAATTTTTAACTCTACCTGGCCTTTGACTTTTATTTAAATAAAATGGGCATTATATTTCAGAGATTATAGACGCAATGAAGTTCCAAAGCGTTAAATGGTGAAAAATTTTATTGCATAGCATAAGACATCCTTTGGATCCTAGCTCATTTACATCTTATTTATTGTCTATTCTTTTCGCTATCAGCAATGGAACTTGCACTATCCCTGGAGAAGCTGACAAATGAGAAGCTCCTCAACTTGCACAGTGTAAGGATATGCTCTTTTCAATTGTAGGGAAGTATTGCATTGTTATAGGATATGCTCGCTTTAATATTTGGTCATGGCTTTACAGGTTGCTGACCGGAACAAGGATGTACAGCTAGCAGATTTCGTTGAAAGTGAATTTTTGACTGAACAGGTAAATTAAAATTAGTTTGGAATACCCTTTTTGTTTGAAGCTTGTTTGATGGGGGATAAAGGTACAGAGTATCCATATATGTACTATATGATTTTGACTTCAACTTTCAATTTTTACTTTTGTAGGTGGAAGCCATTAAGAAAATTGCAGAGTATGTTTCCCAACTGAGGAGAGTTGGCAAAGGGCATGGTACTGTTTCATGTCTATTCTCTTGTCCTGAACTTTTAGCTGTTATAGAATATATATATACAATCATTCCTTGAAACGACCCTTCTTTACATCTGAATTGTGTGCCTTTGAACTTCCCAGGAGTCTGGCACTTCGATCAGCAGCTGCTGGAGGGGGAGGGAGCTCTTGAGGGAGCTGCTGCGTGATAATTTTCTTTTTCGTTTTACTGTGTTACTAGTCCTTCGAATCAGACATTGTGTTCAGACTAAAATAACTTAGTACCCTTTTTTAGATTTTTACAGGTGAGAAATGCAGATGGAATAAATTTAGTCTTGAGTCAATGAAATGTGGATTTAATGAGCTTTTCTTAATGAGTGTGTCCATCTATTTGGAGCAAAATCTAATATGCTTTTATTGATTGAGGTCTCATTTATATTCGTATCAGGAAATAGCACGTAGTTGTGGATTGGTGGCCTCTTAAGGATGGTCCACTAGAACACACTGATAATTGGGTTCTACCAAGTGCCAACTAGTCTCTTCTTGAGCTGAGCCTTTAGAGAAAGGGGCCTAAAATGGATTATTGGTCATGTTCATTTGGGGGATCCTGTGGTCTCCATTACCGGGACCATTATGATTTGGTGCTTCATACCCTTGTTCTGTTCGCACATTACAAAAATGTTTGGCACTTTTTATCGTCGATTTTGGTACATTGTGCCTTCCTTTACGTCTAAAGGAGTGGTAGGAAGAAATGACTGGCTGCTTATTGCGGTTGGATTCTAAATGGTGATCACGATAATAGTTCACCATTTTATCCCGAATTTTGCAAACTGAAGATTGATTGCAAAAGTTGGGCTTTCAATTTTTTGTGCTTTTCCAATAAAATACTGGTCATTGGAAAGCATTTCCGGAACATGCACATCGACTTTATTTATTTATTTATTTATTGTTTTTGAGCCTGATAATCGTTCCAATTCCAAAAATTAGATTCTCTTTCAAGGGATCTGCTTGACTGGCAATAAACTGATTTGAAAAATACTGAAATTAATTTTTAAGGGGTTTGCTTGACCAATGTCGATTACACAAAGATATTCCTCGTAGCGCCGGTGACTTTTTTTTCCCTTTTTTTCTTTTCCCCCGCGTCAGGAGACTTCTTGAACCAGAAACCACCATACATTTATCCGACTTCTGACATCGGCTTTAGAGTTTTCCATACCACACAACAGCTATCAAACCAGTATGGTACCTACGTAGTTTACCAGACTGACACTTAAATGAGCTCCAACTTGAAGTACTTCTAGTGTAATATTCAGAGGTCAAATCCTACTTCAAGCTGGGACAATTGAAAGTCTTCCTAAGGACCTAAACCTTTTCAAATTGAACCAAGTTGCTCACCAAGTCGGCAAGTGCAAGGATGAAACCTAAACATCAATGTAAACATGAGACGGGGGAAACCAGAAAAATTTTATGAAAGCTATGGCCTTGATATATTACAAGGGCACGTAAATCTTAACAAGATTTACTTGGTTCTGCTTGGACAAATTTAACACAAATCTACGAATTTCGGACACAAACAAACATCAAAAAGCAGGATCCGTCAGAAGAAGCATCCAATAGCAACACAGAGCACATGTCAGTTAAGAAACAATAAAAATATGTCTAGGAAACCAAGCTAGAAATAACAACACAGAGCACATGTCATAATTCAACAACTAAATTTACCAGTACCAACGATAAGAGCAAAATTTGGAGCATAAAAATCCAAAATATGGTCCAGCTGTGAGAAAAACAAACATCAGCCAAAGTCTCAACATACTGAAGGCTGTTAATAATTTTAAGCTGTGGATGCTGCTTGGGCTGCAAGCCTCTTCTTGGCTTCTTCAATGATGGACAGCTTGATACCTTTACCCTTTGGAAGAGTTACCCAAGGCTTGGTGCCTTTGCCAATGGTGAACACATTTCCCAATCGAGTAGCAAATTCATGCCCAGTGGCGTCCTGAACATGGATTGTCTCAAAAGTTCCCTTATGCTTTTCCCTGTTCTTTATTACTCCAACACGACCTCTGTTCCTTCCACCTGTAACCATCACTACATTCCCAACATCGAACTTGATGAAATCAACGATTTTGTTGCTCTCCAGGTCCAGCTTGATAGTGTCATTGGCCTTGATGAGAGGATCAGGGTAACGGATTGTTCGCCCATCATAGGTGTTCAAGTATGGGATACCCTTTTGGCCAAACTGGACAGACCGGACTTTGCACAGCTTAAACTGCAGCAGAACACCCCTAATCATCAGTAAATGCCAATTAAGAGATTCACAACATGCCATACACATGATAGATCCCTGTATTGATCACTCATAATAGTGAAGCATGAAAAATGTTATGGTGCAACTGGCCAACTGTTTTAGGTGCTTGACGGAACATATAAACCTTGTGTATGAAAAAACCCTTATGTTTATATGTGTACTCTTCGAAAAGAGAAGCAGAAAACAAAATATATTTAGAGTCAGAGATAAATGACCTTTGCCTCTTCATCCCTGATCGAGTGAAGACGGAACCGGCCCTTGGTATCATAAAGGAGACGGAAATTCTCATTTGTTTTGGGAATTGATACAACATCTGTAAAAGCAAGGCACACCATAAGAATGATATACATCTTCAGCCAAAACCAACAAAGTAAGAGGATCACAGCCTAAAACTTCCCTATAATGGTCATAAGTAGGCAGTACCATTTCTTATCAAAAAGAGAAAGAAAGAAAAAAAAAAGGGGGCAGTAACATCATAAACAATTAAATATCTCCTCTTTTTGCAAAACTAAAATTACCAAAGTGCTACACTCCTTTTAAAGCATCTATCCACTGGAAGTGCCAAGCTTATCTTAAAAGTAAAAAAGAAATGAAGGGCATACCCACATTTATGGCACTAATAACCCGTAACAGGAAATACATCACACAAATATAAAAACAAATAAAGATTATAGTTAGAAGATTGGATTCGTACCCATGAAACCTGAAGGATATGTTTTATCAGTCCTAACCTTCCCATCAACCAAAACATGTCGTTGCATCAAAATGGCAATGACCTCACGGTATGTAAGAGCATATTTCAAGCGATTTCGCAGGATGAGGATCAATGGCAAGCATTCCCTGGACTTGTGAGGTCCTGATGAAGGCTTGGGTGCCTAGAGAAGAATAATAAAAAGAACTTAAGGAAATAACATGAAAGCCAAAAGTCATTTGATAAGAATACAAACTCCAAAAATATTAACTTACAAATGCGCCACCAAGTTTGTCAAGCATCCAATGCTTTGGGGCATTTAGCCGCTTCAAATGCTTCTTCAATCCTCTTGCCTGACATAACCACAAAAACAAACTTCAAAACAGATATGACAATAATAAACTTAAAGATATTCACAAATGAACATGATGCATATCGCCAAGTTAGACAGGATACGTTCTGTTACTTTCATTTTTGTAACTTATAAAAATAAAATAAAAAATAAAAAAAAATAAAAGAGAAGGAAAACAAAGCAAAAACAAAGAGAAGAAGAGTAAGGTAGGAGAAATTCTAGATCGAAAACACTCTAGTGACAGGTTACATGGCCTAAATATACTCGATTCATGCCCATCATCCAATTCGGATATGTGAAGCCTTCGGTTCATTCTTTATCCTTTTTTCCAAAAAAGCGAATTAAACTTAGATTCACCTGAGGCGCTTAGTATTTTAAGCGTGTAATGCCCTACACTTTCAGTCCCATAACACACATAATACACAACTTCAACATCTCATCGCAGCATCGGTAAACAGATACAAAAGTTAATATTTCACAAAGAACCAAACGCAAATTTGAGAAACTGGAAAAAAAATAAAAAACAAAGCAAAACCAAAAACAAAAACCAACACCGTGACTGATTGAGGTACGAATTAGTGTAAACGTTAAATAGACCAAATGGGATGTCGTTTCTATATGTTCCCTACCTATTATGTCATAAACTTTTAGCACCATTTCTATGTTCATGGCCACGAAAAGCACACAGTCCTTTCCAGCTTATCTAAATAAATAACCACAAACAGTACAATATATATGTATATATATACGAATCTAGATCTGGGCATCAAAAAAAATTCATAATCGTTTACAAAAAATGTAAAATCGTGGCAGTGGTCACAGCATCTGATCTACTTCACCGGAAGCAAATATTATAGTGGTAACAAAATGGCGTGACAAAGACTAGTGAAAATAAATAGAGAGAGGAGCGAGAGAGATAAAGCTGTGCGAACCATTTTGGGATTTTGAGCTACGAGATCACAGGTGCCGTAGGTGAGCCTCCGAGGCTATGGCGCTCTGTAACGAGAGTAAGCGAGAAAGTTCAAGGACGCCTTCGAAAACCCTAGTATGGTTTCTGGGGTTGTTATCTGCCCTCGCTGGGCTGGTAATGGGCTATGCTTATATAAATAGGCCTAACGTGTTATGATGCCCAAACAGGCCCAATATTTCTGAACCAGGGGTAAAAGGGGGAAATTGATAGTAATTTTAACTAAAATGGCTTGTGTATTTTAAAAAAATAATTTTTCTTCAAGTATTTTAATATTTTATGAATCTGTTTAACGAAAAGTCATATAATTTGTGTGTATTAATTAGTCTTAAAAAATTTAAAATTTTATAGTCAAAAAATATGGGGACATTATCACATGATTTGTGATATTACTAGAATTTTCAATTTGAAAAAAAATTACTAAACAAGTCACTTTGTGCCAAATTATTATTATCCAGAGTCAATTTTGGAGAAATTGGCATGAATAGGAGTAATTTGGGCCAAACTGACCTTTTTTTGTAACTTTTTTTCGAGAATAGCATTTTCGTGAGTGTCATAATTTTTTTGAATAGTAATAAAAAATTTTCAAAAATTTTATGATATCGAAAAACTCTTAAGAATGTCATAAATAACAGTTATAAAACTTTTGACTGGTCAACAAATTTATTACCCTCGTATAGATATCATTTTGAAAAAAAAAGTTACAAAACTAATATTTTGGCCCAAAAAACTTGTGGTTATGTCCATTACAAAACTAATTGGGTTACCGGTGTCAGGACAAATCTAGTTGCTAAGTTGTATCTCCGGGGTCCTCTGGTAGGCCACCTGGACTTGCAGTTACTGATCTCTTGTCGCTAGGGCAGCTTAGTCAGGTCAGGTCAGGTACCTGGCATTACTTACAGAATTACAGTCTCTCTTTTTTCACACTTCATTAATTCAATTCAGTAAATGTTTATTCTTTTTATTGCGAAATGGTCGATTACATCCATATCAGTTTAAATTTATATTGGGTATACCAACAGTCAACTCATAGACTAGATTCAATCTATAACGTAAGTACGTAAGTGTTTATTAGTTTATTAAATCTTAAATTTGGTATATCACCTATATACTGGCCATTTTGCAACAATTTTTTAAGAGCAGACATTAAGAGGCTTGGAATTTGAGCATTTTGCTAACCCTAACTCTCAAAATATAATTAACAAAAAATGAAAATACCTTTGAAAAAAAAATTTACCAGATTTTGATGAAAATATTTGGAAAATAGCAAATAACCCTTGTAAATGGTAGTTCTTATTGAAAAATTTCTTGATCAGGCATGAAAAAAACCTCAAAATACAGGATGTGAGAGATAGAATAGTATTTTTTTTCAACTAAAAAAGAGAGCATCTTTAATAGATGAATTATTTCATATTTTCACCATTAGGTCAAAATTAATAATTTTTTTCATGTTCTCCTTTACAAATTAGATATTTGTAAAATCATTTTCGCCAAAACTCCAATTTGTAAAACCATTTTCTCCAAAACTATTCCATTTATAGATTTGTCTAAAATTTTCTAGAAATGACATGTTTTGGCTAGAGATAATAATTAGATGAAAGGAAAAACATATATAATATATATGTTATTTAAAAGGCACCAATTCGATAGGTTTTTTTTTTTAACTTATTAATAAGTAATGTTTTGATCGATTAAAATTGATCATACATGTTTTTTTATGATTTTTTCTTTTATTTTTTTATGATAAAAAATTAAAAAAAATTATTAAATAATAAATATTTATTTTTATTATTATTTTTAATTAATTAAATTATAATAATCATTCATCATGATCTATGGGATAAAAAAATTTAAAAAAAAAATACAAAAATACTTATCGGATTGGGAACTTATTTAAAATTAGGATTTGGTCATTTCTTCTAGGGAAAATTAGCAGCAGTACGGTTTTTCAATAAAAAATTAGTTTTATACGGTACACAATTTATTTTTATACGGTATGTAAAAGTCTTATACGACTTTTTCCCTTTTTTCTCCGGTTCTCGGCGTGGGTCAAAAATACTCGAAACAGTACAGCTCTTCTTTTAGCCTCATCTGCATGTCAGTAGCTCTGAAAAAAATGAGAAAAAGAATTTTTAATGGGAGTCATGAGGCGCTGGCCTTTTATATTATATAAAGTATATTTTATACTTCATTATCCTATATTTTTCCCGTTTACAGTTAATGTTTTTACTTTTCACTCTTTGACGTGTTTTATTTTTGTTCTCTCGTTTTCCTTTTATTTTTCAGCCTTTTTTCTTTTTCTTTTTTAATTTCATATTTTATTTATGATAAAAATAATACTCTTTTATTTTTGTATCTTGTTTTCTTTTTATTACCTTTTTTTAAAGAAGACAATCTTCTCCTTTTTTTTTCTTTTTAATACTTAAAAGTATGAGATTGATTTAATTTTGTAAAAGGAACATTAGCTGTTTCTAATTATTATGTACAGTATCGTAGTAAATTTTTTTTTTCTCTTATCATAAATTTTTTAAGTTGAATTTTTCTCCCTTTGTGATCTTGAGTAAGAAGTAGTAGAAATTTTGTTCGAGTAAAAATAGGATAATTTTTTTCTCATTTTTAGCCTTTTCTTTTTAGCTTTAAAATTTTCCACTGATTAAAAAAGAAAACAATATTTTATTGATGATGATTAAGTATTCATTTTATTTAACACTTAAAAATCATGGAAGAAAAAAAAAAGAATAATTTTTTTTGGTTATTAAAATAAAAGAAACTCTACCAACAAAAAAAATTGTCATAAGTATTTTATTGATTAAGTATGACATCAAGAAAGTTAGACATTCATTTTTTTATTCTCTCAATAAAGGTTTCCATGGGTATCCGACCTGGATACTTATGGTATCCAAGAAAATTAGAATTCGAGTTACTCTAAATATCTTAGAGGGGTGCCTATGATCCCGATGCGGGGGAAAATAAATACTATAGGTATCCAATCAAATTACTTCTAGTATCAAAAAGAAAAAAAAAAAAAAAAAAAANAAAACATGATAAACTATCAGTCACATTGTACATCGATAGCAAAAGTATACAAACTTGAGTCATAAGAGGATATAAAATATTCTGGTTCTTTAGAAAAAACAATTATATCTTTATAAATTTATCAAGTTCAAAGTAGTTAGCATTTAAAGCACAAGAGCAACGAGTATATTTAAAATTCCAAAAAAAAAAAAAAAAAAAAAGTTTACTATAGGTATCTTATTACAATATATATGGTCTCTAGGAAATGAGAAGCGAGTTTGGTATTACTTGTTGGGGAAAAAAAAGTTACCATAGGTATCTAACTTGAGTCATTTATAGTATCTAAGAAATCAAGGAAAAAAAAAAAACCCTTAGATATCCTACAAAATTACTTATTATATTTGAGCTATTTTTTTATTTTATAAAAGTTACCATAGGTAGCTTAGTTGAAAAAAAAAAAAGATATCATAAGTACTATATTTGATTACTTATTACAATCAAGCAAATTGGAAGAAGAGTTAGATATTACTTATTATAGAAATATAAATATAAATAATTATGAGGTGACTATAGGTAATCAAGTTACCTATGATATCGGATAGGATACCTTTGGCATCAAGAAAAATTAGGATACCTATGATATCAAGGAAAGATGGACAATAGAAACGGAATAAGCTTTTACAATAAAAATTAAAAAAAAAATAGAAATGATGGTTATTTACAATATCTGGGGAAATTAAAATGAAAGTTGGTATCCTTATTATTGAAAAAAGATAGTATAAGTATTTTACCAAGTTACGTATAATAGTAGGAGAAAAAAAAGAAATCACGAGTATCTTATCAAGCTGTCTATGGTATCCAATAAAATTTGACAGTAGAGTTGTAGTATCTTACTATATTACGTATAGTATCTAAAGAAATTTTTTTTTGAAAAAAATCTATAAATATCTCATCAAGTTACTTACATTATCCAATGAAATTTAATAATAGAGTTGATTACTATTGGTATCCAAGAAAATAGAAAGATCGTTGGTCATTTTTTATTGTTTTTGTAGAAAATGTTTATGAATTAATTTGTTTAAAAAAAATTGTCTCATATGTCATTTAAAAATTTATTCAAAAAATATATGTAGTGAAATTTAAAGTTTGTAATAATTAAAATCCCAAAATAAGCACATAATTTAAATGGAATATATTTTTTTTTTAAATAGAGCTTAACTAATAACCACTACCTACTATAAATTTAATTAAAATAACACACACGCACACTCTACTAAGATTTGAACCACTGACCCCATACATCTCTCAAGTGTTGGACCAACTCAGTTAGCCCTAGAGGAAAATAAAATCAAAATTTGGTTGAAAGTGAAAAAATAAAACAAAAAGAAATAAAAAAATCTAACATTTTTTTTTGTTTACAGGCGCTAGTTAGCGTCAATGAATGTGCTTCCCTATTTCTGTCTTTTCTTTTTATTTTTTTTATTTTTAAGTGGATTGACACGTATCAGATCGTATTTAAGGCCATAGTTTAAAAGTTGATAGACCATATTTTTAAAAGCATTTCATCCAATTATCCATATTTTTGTAATGTTTTTCTATTGACCGTATTTTTAAAAGATTAGGTACCTTTTCTCATATTTATGTAGAAATTATTTTCTTTTATAACTGGTGTATAGGAACGTGCCATCATACTTAAGTTTATGGTTTAAATATTTAGTTAAATTTACTCAAATCTTATAAATTTAGTTGTAGCTTATTAATCAATATTATGTAATTTGATGAAGTGGGTTGGCTGAAGTGATAAAAGAACTCGAGTCTTAAGTTCGAGTCAAATCGGGAGTATACGTGAAAGCTTATTATCTTTAATAAAGTGGAGTGAGAATTTAGTACTAATAAGTATTTTTTTTTAATTTGTAATAAGTGGAGGTCGTAATCTTATAAATTTAGTTCCTTCTAAGTCAGTACCTAAGACTCCATTCGAACTATGGAAAGGACATAAACCTAGTTTGCATCATACCCATATTTGGGGTTGTCCAATATACGTGTTAAAAGGAAAAACGACTAAGTTGGAATTACGATCTGAATTGTGTCTATTTGTGGATTACCCAAAAGGAACTAGAGGGTATTATTTCTATATGAAATATTTCAAGCCCAAAAATAAGTTAGTTCTAGAAGAATTAACTGATGATGTTATTAGCTCATCTATAGAAGATGAGATAAAGAAAGCATTTAGAAAAGATAAATCATTTGAAACTCAACAAACATCGGATCCTCGTTGTAGTGGGAGAGTTGTGAGATAACCTGAAAGATACTTAGGAATAGGAGAGTCTTGTGACTAAGAATCTAATCCTTACACCTATAATGAGGCAATAGATGTTGATATTGATAAAGATCTCCAACAAAAGGCAATGGAATATGAAATAGAGTC
The DNA here is from genome assembly GCA_002914805.1 of Parasponia andersonii. NCBI lineage: Eukaryota > Viridiplantae > Streptophyta > Magnoliopsida > Rosales > Cannabaceae > Trema > Trema andersonii. The sequence continues at coordinate 92,916 of JXTB01000233.1, read as the reverse complement.
CATGTACTCTAATCAAGCATATTCTAAAGTATCTTCAGAGAACTATAAATCATATGCTTGTATATTCTGGAGAAGATTTAACACCTGCTGGATATATTGATTCGAATTTTCAATCTGATAAAGACTCTAGAAGATCAACCTCTGGTTCAGTCTTTACCCTTGGTGGTGGAGCCATTATTTGGAGAAGTATCAAATAATCTTGTGTTACGGATTCAATCATGGAGGCCGAATATGTGGCGGCTTCTGAAGCAGCTAAAGAGGTGGTCTAGCTTCGTAATTTTCTTTTGGATCTTGAGATAGTACCTGGAGCACAACAATCTATGATACTATACTGTGATAACAGTAGAACAGTTGCTAATTCTAGATAGCCCAGAAGCCACAAGAGGGGAAAACATATAGAGAGAAAATATCATATACTCAGAGAAATTGTTCAAAGAGGATACGTGATAGTGAGTAATATAGCATCTGCAGAGAACGTTGCTGATCATTTTACCAAATCTTTAGCTACCAAAGTATTTGAGAACCACCTAAAAGGAATGAGACTATATGATATGTCACATCTACTTTAAAGGTTAAGTGGAAGATTGTTGGAATAATGTCCTATAAAGCAGTTTGTTATTTAGACATTATAAACAATATTTATTGGATTATTTAGTATCTATTTGTTATTAATAAATTCCATGTTATGAATTTTTATTCCATTTATGTTCCATTGATATACATGTGATGTGTATGTTTATCTCATGTAAACATCTAAAAGATTCTAAGACATGAAATGAGTAATAAAGAATTATTCGTATGATGAGTTCATATGTGGGAGACATTATATTCTTTATTTCATTATGTCTAAATTAAATTATTCGCATTCTGCATATTAAAGATGGAATACTTTACTATGCCATAGAATGTAGTGTTGTCTATTTAATTAATAAAATATCTAATTATCGAAGTGAGTCTTCGGATAGAAACACTAGTGTGTTATAAAAAAATTATAACAGCATCGAACAGGATCTAGTAAATTAGAATATGAGGTTAAGTATTGTAACTCAAATTTCTAATTTTACTAATCTAGCACTATTGTAGAAGACCTTAATCCTAGTGATTAACGAACTTACTTTCATGTGTTTTGTCTTTTTGAGATACTAAAGGACTAATTCCGATTTATGGTTCGAAGTTCGGTATCTTGGAAGATAAGGTATATGAAATGTGTAAAACGTTTTTCATGATGGATACCATGCATATGATGTCACTTTGAGTTTTTTTTAGTACTTGGATAATATAAACCAGGACCCCGGTGTTCACTACGTGAATTTAACTGTGTTAGTATTAGCAAATATAAACACCGTAGTCAATTATTATCTATTAGATGAAAAATAGCAACTCAAATGTAAACATGTACTAGAGGGATAATACGGTAATTTCACCATACTAATACGGTATTGCATTAGAGGTATGTCTACAGATATAGTATATACTAAATGAATCAATCTAATTAATTGTTAATAAGCTTCACAGAAAATAAATGATATTTAGTCCAATAGTTTAATATTGGGCCTATAGTGGTATGCCACAATATTAATGGACAAGCCTCAATCATAATTAAGAGTTAATTATGATAGTGGGTATATGATCTATTGGAGCTTAGGCTTTATGGATCCATATGGTCCCCTGCCTAGCTCAAATTAAAGCCCAATAGTCATTTGATGATCAATTGAGCCCAACAAGTCCAATAAGCCTATTAGGGTTTACTAATCTCTCTATAGTTGAGAGAAAAGTTCTCTAGGAATCAGACACAAGTGTTATACGTGAGATACCCCATTGAGAAGAGAGTGTCACACGCATAACAGAGAGAGAGAGAGAGGAGAGAATCGGCCAACCCTAGGGATTCCATCCTTGGTGTTTTTGGTCAACCTGGAGAAATCGTTTCAAGAAGATTGTTTTTCTGTTCATCTGCGGATCTCTTTATTAGGAATCAAGAAAGTGACTACTCACCGGATCAATCAAACGACTTTCGAGAATAGACGGGAAGACGAGAAGGTTATAGAGCGATTCCAGGTATTGTTCTTATCTAAGTCAAGAGTTAATTTATTTTAGATCACGATCTGAAATATCTTATAAAAAGAAAAATTTTAAACGACCAATTCTGCTGCGTTTCTTGATTTTACAAAATTATAGTGTTATTGAAAATGATTTTATGAAAATATTTTCCAAAAATTTATTCCAAAGAAAGAGAGTGACTAAGAGTGAGTGGATGTTGGCCTACAATGTTGAGTGATAAAAAGAGAGGGACGAATAGTGAGTGTGAACTAACTGAGAGTGTTTGGTGAGAATCGAAGAGAAAATGGGCTACGTATTTAGTTGGGCTTAGGTTTTAATGTGATATTGTTACAACTAAACAACTATATAAAACTTATAATAAAAATATACATATAACAAGCATCAGTTCGTTTTGAAACCGCTCAAATTTGGTTAAAATCGAACACTGCATCGCGCTAGTCGGTTTGATGATTTTCCAAATCATTAGTGGTCGTAAACGAAGAAAAACCACCAATTTCGATACAATTTAAGTTGGTGCAGGTGATTTACGTGGTACATCGGTTTTTTTGAATACTCCTGCTTGAATTTGAAGAGCTCTATTGTGCAACAATTTGGTACATGGAAATTGTACTTTTTTATCACTTAAGTAGAGGACGAGTTTAAAACCTGCACACTGTATTGTAATTTTAAGGGGAAAAAAAAAACGAAATGAAAAAAAAGGGGTTTTCTTCTTGGTCCTCAATTTTAGTCACTAAAGACAAAACACGTGTTTATCTCAGAAATAAAAAAAGAAGACAACCACGTGTCCTCAAAATCTTCAAGCTATTCGTATAAAGAAAAAAATAAAAAGAAAAAGAAAAAAGAAGAGTATTCCTAAGTCCTGACTTTTGATTCGTTTCACTGGTGTGTCCGTACACTAAACTATAAATAAAGTGGCTATTCCCTCCCTCCGTTTAACATTTTTATTCTTTTTATTTTTATTTTTTAAAATTTTTTTGGTTACTTCCACACAGAGAGAGAGAGAGAGAGAGAGAGAGAGAGAGAGAGCAAATGGAGAAGAAGAAGGCTCTGGCTTTTTCTTTACTGATCTTCTTATGGGTATTGGTCGATTCTAATGGCGAACAAGACTTTGATGTCCGTAAACACCTGTCTACTGTAACGAGGTCCTCCCTTCAGTCTCTTTCTCTACCAATCCAAATGTTATATTGTAAATTCGAATTTGATTCTTCAATTGGGGTTTCTTGAATTTGATTTGAATCTGATTACCGTATAATATTCGATTATATTCAATGAATTATATAATAGTTTTCTGATGCATATCATTTTTTTAAAAAAATTTTCTGTGCGGAAGCTGAGAAAAAATGGAAACTGAAGCAACCACATGAATTTACTATTCTCTCATTGATTTTGGGGAAAAAAAATAATATGGGTTGTGTTGATTTAGGTAATTATTCTGTTTTCTTAGCTATCTATTTTCCTGGCAGATATGGTGTCGTCAAAGATATTGCTGATAACTCCTTTGTACCTTCGAATGTTGCGGAGGAATGTACTGCGATCCACTTAAACCTTGTGGTATTATGTCTTTTCGAAATTTCGATTGTCGTTTTGGGAAATGTTGTTATGGTCAATGCCAATAGTAGCAGTGTGTTTCTACATACGTGTTGTATAAGAAGAAGTTAATTTTTAAGATTCATTTGCTCATTCTATTTGTCTGATATGTTGTGAATAGGGAAATTTTTTGTTCTTTTGATGCCCACTGTATGCTATGAGTGTGCGTGTTAGAGAAATACACAACTGGGTAATATTCACACTACTTTTCAATCTCAGGCAAGGCATGGAACTCGTGCTCCCACCAAGAAGAGAATGAAGGATTTGGAGAGGTTGGCTACTCGTCTCGAAGTACTTTTGAGAGAGGCCGAAGAGCAAGATTTGTCTTTACAGGAAGTTCCTGCCTGGTTGCGGGGTTGGCAATCTCCTTGGAAAGGGAAAGTGGAGGGTGGAGAGTTAATCAGTAAAGGAGAGGTTGAACTGTATGATCTTGGAGTCAGAACCAGAGAAAAATTTCCAGATTTGTTTAACGAGAGTTACCACCCAGATATTTATACAATAAAGGCATCTCAAGTGAGCATCTTTTGGCTTTTTTTCCTTCTGATATTGTTATCTCAAAGCATTACCTGATTCCTCTCTGTAACTACTTTTATGTAAACGTCTTTCATATGTGGAGGGTAATATTCAATGCTGAAACAATTCACTAGCAATTGTTATTGTTTTCTTTTGCATCTCAACTTGTTAAGAGCTTATTACATGAATTTACCTGTGACTGTGCAGTGCTCTTTTTCTTTTTTTTTTTTTTTTTTCCCCGGTCCCCTTATTCAAATTGGTGTAACCTATCGACTTATGCACCTGTCTATACTTTAATGAGATAGATTCCTCGGGCATCAGCTAGCGCTGTGGCATATGGCTTGGGGTTATTTACTGGGACAGGAAGTCTTGGACTGGGGCGTCATCGAGCTTTTTCTGTGGTTAGTGAAAGCCGTGCAAGTGATATATTGCTGCGTTTTCATGACTGTTGTCAGAACTACAAGGTAATTCTGTAGTCTTCATCATCTGTTTTTCCATGTTTCCCAAAATAGACAGACAACATTCACTCCCTCTCTTCAGTTGCTTGCCCAAACTCTTCACTCAAGAAGTTTGGAAATAATGCATGACGGCTGCACTTTAAAGCCAGCTTGCTCGGTGGAAATGGGTAGAGGGATATTGGTTGCTTATCTTACAATCCCTGGAACGGTTTTCTATTGTTTATATTCATATTTAGTTATACACAATGGAACGCAAAGAAATCCCATTCCTATGTTTATTCTGTTTCAGGAATAGGTTTAAATTGAAATATAAGTGAATTTTATCTTACGTACTCTGTATGCTTGGTGGGCCTTAACCACAAAGGATTTTACAGATATTCATTTCTCCTTAATCATTTTGAGTTGGAAGGGTGTTTCATAACGTTTTTGAAAAGATGTCTCTTGGTTTTTGCCTTTTGCTGGTCAGAAGATATCTTATTCTTCTTCTCTTCTTGCATATTCTCTAGATACTTTAATCAATATGTTTCTGTTATATGTACATATCTGTATTTAGGAAGTCTATCAATTAGATCTGAATGGAACCTTATGATGGTTTCTGGTTGGTATTGAGAATGAGTTCCATTTAACAGGGAAAGAAAAAAAAAAAGAAAGAAAAAGAAATAAGAAGGAAATGTGGCGAGAAAAAGAAATAAGAAGGAAATGTGGCAAGGTTGCGAAGCCTTAAGCTTGTAATGGCTAGTAAATGGACTTTTGGATAGGTGAGCTGTAAACATTGGTTTGTTTCTTGATTATTGAAGAATTATGGATGCAGGACTTTAGAAAAAGTCAGGAGCCTTTTGTTGATAAACTCAAGGGACCTATCCTTGATGAGATTACTTCTGCCTTGTTCGGACGTTACAAGTTGAATTTTACGAGGCAGGATACGTCTACTCTCTGGTTCCTGTGCAAACAGGTATTTTACTTTCTTCTCTGTCTCTGTCTCTCTCTGTCTGTCTGTCTGTCTGTCTGTCTCTCCCCCTTTTTCGTTTTTTTTTTTTCCCAACAGATGTATTTTATCTTTTGATTATTTCAGAATTCATGTCTTTCTCTTTGATTAAGACTCAATTGCTTTTGCTTCAAAATTTGCTATTAATTTTCTTGTAATCGACCAAATTGGTGATCTAATTTGCAGGAAGCATCCTTACTGGATATAACTGATCAAGCTTGTGGTCTTTTCAGCCCTTTTGAGGTAGATATGTGTATAATCAATTATTATCTGTTCTGATGCGAATTACTCATACATATCTTTTATTTTGAATTATTTCTGTTTTTGTGTATACTTTCTCCTGATATTTACCAAAGGATGTCTTGACACTAAGTTTTGTAGTTTGAAAAACTTGAAATTTTCAATTTGAGATGTCTCAACATGGGTACTGTCCCTTCCCTCTCTCTCTTCCCCCCTCCTCTCTCTCTGTTTCATCTGATTGTTTTTTGCAATACAATTAAAGTGTTATTGATAAATTATTTTCTGTTTATTGCATACAAAAACTTATATGCGTTATGCGTATAGGTTGCCATGCTGGAGTGGACAGATGACTTGGAGGTATTTATATTGAAGGGCTATGGTAAATCAATAAATTATCGAATGGGAGTGCCACTACTTGAAGATGTTTTGCAATCCATGGAGCAGGCTATTCGAGCTAAAGAAGGTATAGTAGATTGTTATGGGAAATGACGACCCGCTGGAGGATCACTGCATGATTTATCAATTCTTTGGTCGAATGATTTTTCCGTTTCTAGGTTACTTATTTTGTTGCTTTTATCTTTCATGCATTTTATTTAGTTACATAGACAATGTGGGCATTACCTAGTGTAGTTTCTCTGTTAAAGCATGAAGTAAAATAAAATGCAGAATAGGAAAAAAAGGATAGTGCTCTAGTAATGGGAGCTTCAACTTCAACCTTCAAAAACGTTGTTGTGAAAAGGTTATAATTAATTGCATGTGAATTCTAAAATTTCTACCTCTGTCCTCGTAGAAAATCATGCTCCTGGAAGTTATGAAAAGGCAAGACTAAGGTTTGCACATGCAGAAACTGTGATTCCATTTTCATGTCTTCTCGGACTTTTTCTTGAAGAATCTGGTAAGTGATTCCATCACTATACTCTGAACTTTCTTGTGGGATCTCAGTGCATGTAATGACAAAGAATGTGAGCATCACTTTATGGTAGTTAACATAGCTTTTGCTTTATGCTTTATTATGATTATTCTCTATTTCCAATTGTTTCAGAATTTCAACAATTACAGAGGGAACAACCTTTGCAACTCCCTCCAAAGCCACCACAAAAGAGGAATTGGAGGGGCAGTGTTGTGGCGCCTTTTGCTGGAAATAACATGCTGGTTTTATACAGCTGTCCAGCTTTTACTTTCAGCAAGTATTTTGTGCAAGTATTGCACAATGAACATCCCATTCCATTGCCGGTAAGCCCTCCTCCTCCCTCCTCTCTTTTCAGCAAGTATTTAGGGACTATACTGAATCAAAGCTGTTGACCTTCTATTTGGTTGGACAGGGTTGTCAAGGTTCTGATATCTGTTCATTTGAAATGTTCAAGGTACTATTGTCTTCCTATTCAATCACTCTTGGATATGATCTTTGAATTCATTCTTATTGCAGAAACTTTAATTTTATTTTCAGGAAAGGATTGTTGCTCCTCATTTGAAGCATGGTTATAATGAGCTCTGCGCTGTGAAGCTGGACATAGAGGAATCTAATTCTGCAACGAGTAAGTTCTCTAAACTACTACGTTGGTTTTTGTCGATCTTCTCAGTGGAGAGGGATGACAGAAGGTGGTCCCACAAAGATGAGTTTTAGTGTGTTTTTCCGCGAAGGAATAATTCTCGTATCAGTTTTTCTTATTAGTCCTGACTTTCATCGTTTTCAGCCACTATCAGCTCTTCTAGCTGATGTAGATTTTCTATCAAAACCATTGCTGCGGAACCTGCTTTAGTCCCCACTTGAGGTGTTTTTGTAGGATCCTTTTGTTCGTATGCAGGAAATTTTAAGTATCTAAGGCTGGGGACGTAGTTGTGAGTTTTGCATTTGTATGGATAGTTTGCTAATCTCTCTCTCTCTCTCTCTTTTTTTTTTTTTTTTTTTTTGTTATGGATAGTACGCTAATCTTGTTCTTAACACTGTTTTGCTTTCCATGGTGGTGCGTTGGTTGTATTTCCTAGCTTGATCTTCCCACATTTTTGGTGGTAGGTCTCGTTTGTGGTACCTAGTATGAATGGAATTCATTTCGCCTTCGATCTACTTTTGTTTCTTCAACCACGTTTTCAAAGGCCACTATGTCATCTGATTGGTTGTGCGTAGTGTAACCTTTCTAGTCTCAAGTATTACAAGCAAATTAGAATTAACGCCCTGTGATGACTAAAAGTTGCAAGGGAAGACAGAGATCAACCTTACTCTTTTTTTTTTTTTTTTTTTCCATTCCAAGAAAAGATAGTATATTATGAGTGTTTTTGTGTGTGTGTTTTCCCCATATGCATTCCATCACTAGAATCATAATAAAGTAGCCGATTTTGTTTCTCTCCTGTCCGCATAGCATCGAGCCATCAACGTATCACACCTTACTCAAATGAAATGAGTCCCCGAGAATGGCCTTGTGATAGTTACCGAATTTCAAATATCGGGTTAGCCTTTTAGCTTCGATGGCACCTCCTTCTGTCCCAGGTCCTTCATGCTTCTTATGCTCTCGTCCTTATGAATTTTGGATTACATGAATTCCAGCGCCTCGAATCCCAGTTAAGAAATGCAGAGCATGATTCTTATTACCGACTTTGAGCTAATCCACGGTGTATCCCCTAATGAAATATGATGGAGAAAGTTGATCTCTTGAACGGGCAAAAGGAGTACTGCCAACCAATTTAAGCTAATCCATGCTGTTATCACTGCAAGGCATTGCCGTTTCTCAAATGCAAAAGCATACAAATAGCAGGCATGATGGAATATAAACCAATTTGCACATACATGCACTTTTTTAATACACGAAACTAGGAATTGGATTTGACTTGGAAACAGTGAATAACGATAATAAGTAATTTGCATTATTCATTTACAAGATATATCAACGTCAATGCATTTTGTACACAGACAAAGCAAGGCATAATTACATTAAACTCGTTACACGGAGACAAAGAAGGAAAGAAGAAAGAAATATCACACGTATAAACACGACGAAGACTATATTACTTGCAAAGAGTCATGAAATTTACGAAGAAGACAGAGACAAGCATCCGAAGGTTGTATTGTCCCTAATAAGCTTACCATTTTTGGAGGCAACGATCCTGGAATAGCAACCAAACACATCCCTGTAACCGAAAGTCTGGTTGGTATAGCCCTTACCGGAGATAACAGAGTGATCCTTTACCTCCATCCATCCCCCGGACTCCTGACCATTATGAAGCCGCCTCAAATGGCCGCCATGAAAATGCTTCTCCTTCAAGGAATGGGAAACATTCGTGCGCAGCAAATAGGTGTCCTTCCGCGAACCCGGCTGCATTTCAGTGATGACTTTCAAAGGGTACTTTCTCTTGACGCTTTCCGTGGCTACCACTTGCCGAATATCGTTTCGAACCACGACTTCCTTGTTTGCCTTGATCTTTTGCTTGACTGATTTTAACGTTCCATTGTTCTGGAATCGGATTGAGGATCTGAACCTGTAGTTCTGAGTGAATGTAGTGGTGTAGTTCCCTCGACTCCACTTAACCCACCCCACGTACTGGATTGCCCTCTGAGCTTTGATCTTAAACGACCCATCAAGCTTCCTGAACTGGAAACCTCGCTCAATTTCAAGAACTGGGTTTCGATAAAAGCTCGATTTCGCTTCGACCGACTTCGATTTCGGGTCTAGCCATAGGTGTAAATTGGCATTAACAAGCCAATACGAGATCACGTCAGAGACCCCAATCCCGAGTCTATGAACCTTCCTGTCCAAAAGCTTCCCAAGAAATGGCGTCAATTCTATATCATACGACGGTAAATTGAAGGCTCCGATCGCCACCACAGGCTCCCAAAACAACGGGTTGATCCCGCCGGTGAATACAACCGGAAAAGGAACCTCCGACCCGACTAGCTCCCCATCAATGGTGACGAAAACCTCTCTGTAGCCTCCATTGGCGCGAGCTGTGTCCAAATTGTTCATGGCGACGTAAGAATTCGGAGGATTCGAATACCAAAACTCGTCGTTTCCATGGAACGACACGTAAATTTCCAGTACGGCTCTGCGAGTGTTCCTGGGGAACCGAATTTCCCTCGTTTTCAAGTCCAACTCGCTCTCGACTCTGAACCAAAACCCTCTATCCCCAGAATCCGATATCGGAATGATCAAATTCGCAGGCCCCTCATCTGTTACAGCCCCCAAATTCGCATCAAATTCAGGAGACTCAAGCCCTAGAAGTTGATCAATTTGACTATTTCGAATCACATTAGGGTTTTCGGTCTCCGCCGGGAGCTTGACCGGGTTCACTACTCCGGCGACGTTATCCTTGTAGTAGAGCAAGCTGACCTCGACGTGGTAGACTCCGGTGTAGTCTCTGTTGACGACATTCTCGAGCATCATGGTGAGGTTGAGGTGGGGCTGAGCGAGGAGAGAGGAGTAGCGAGTGACGTCCTTCCGAACCTTCCAGAAGATCCCACACTGGGTCGGCTCGGCGGTGCTGGTCCGGAGAATCTCGACGCCGGCGAGCCAGAGGGCGGCGATGCGGTCGTACTGTTCGCCCCTGCACTTGGCCCGGAGCTCGACGACGACGAAGGACCATGGGGGAGGGCAATCGGACGGCGGAGAGTAAGGGGTGGAGAATGGAGGGGCGTTGATGGTGTTGGCGAAGGAGTGCTGGAGGACCGGGATGGTCAACCCTGGGGTCAAACGATCAGACGGTAGAGGAAGGGCCAGCTCGAAGTACTCTTCTTGTGGTGATGATTGATCAAAGCTCCGGGACTTCGTGAAACGGTCAGGGAAAGAAGAGACTAGAGTGAAGAAAAAGAGGAGGAGGAGAAGAAAGAAAATGGTGTTCATTATGTGTGTGTGTGTGAGTGAGAGAGAGAGAGAGAGAGAGAGAGAGAGAGAGAGTAAGAATACTAAGGGGCTGCCATTGGAGAAGGGTTTGAGAGCAAAGTTCCTAATAGCAAATTTGGGCAGAAAAAGAAGAAGTAAAAAGTCCTTATCACCAACCAATAAAACTTTGGGTTTAGCGAAAAAGTCCTAATCCAATTTTGTGTTTTAGGCTCCAAAAAGAAGAATGTTGTACCCGAGCACGAAATTTCGAGTATGTATTCTTTTGTGTTATTTGATGTATTTGCATATATGCTTCTGTTTATATGCTTATATTTTGGTAATGGTCTTTGTTGGGAGTTCCTATGACGTATAATTTAAGAGATGTGTTTACTATTTAAAGAGAAAAAAAGCAATAGAATAGGGGAAAAGAGAAGGTGTAAATGTTATAATGTATGTAGATGTAAATATACAAACAACTAGATACTAGTTAGTTAATTAGCTAGGTAGAAGATGGAAGGGATTCATTTAAGTTTTCATGTATTGGAATGGAGGAGGAATCATCTTTCTTCCTTGACAACCTGCAAAAGTGTTGTTTAACATCAGTTAATATAGCTGAAACACCTGTGTATATCACTAACTCAACAATAGCCATAGCTAGTACTTTCTGCCTTATTGTCATTATAATTCTAGTAAATGGTACAAATGAGGGACTAAGTCCCTCACTTCATAGTGAGGGATCGTATAAACCCCCTTTTCTTAGTCATAACAATTTTTTTTTTTAAATGAAGTTTCTAGAACTCTGTACATATCCATGTTTCATATGAATTGTTCAAGAAAGGCAGGTACTTACCCTCAAAGTTTCTAAGTTCAAGTTCACGCCTTTCTTGAACCATTGCACAGCAGCAACACATGAGGTGAGTTAAGAAGTCATCACAAGAACCTCCCTAAATGATACAAAATTAGATAAAACACCATAGAAAACAGAGAGAATATAATAATGAACATGAATATGTATATATTGATATACAGAATACCTCTACGTTAAAAAGTTGCCGCAATTTCCTTCTAGTGCAGCAAGTGTAACAGCAACATCCACAAAATACAGAGTATGCCATTAGATTGTTTATTGCTTGTTCACGAGCTGTATTTTCAAGTAGTAAAAATGGTACAGTTATTGGAACTTATACTAATCTCATTAGACTAACATAGATCTAACGATAATAACATAGCAAGAAAATCGGCTTACATATTTTTCCTTTGGACACTTTGTTAGCTATCCATGAAAATGTTCCGCATGGATAGAACAAAGTCTTTAAGCCTGTAAATCATCCTCAAAAGAATAGTAATTATAAAACCTTAGCAATCTCAAGTCAAACACATAAGGTTATCAACACCATCTTATCTAATTTGCTTCAAAGAAAACTCACTAAGACATGGCTCACTACAGCAGCCGAAAAGATCAGCTTGCCATTCTGACTTTACTTCTTCATTTTCCATGTTCTTCACTCCAAAATCTCCATAGCTGGTTTTTGAATTGGTTATGTACCTAGAAAAGAAAGAGTCACTTTTATCTACTAAATCAGCTCATATGTTACCGAAACAAGCTCCAATGGCTACTCAAGCTCTTAAGCCGTACCCTGATACCACGTAAGTGGGTTCATTACTAAGAAGTTTCTCAACTTTTTTGCCAGGCAGAACGTTCACAACGTTTTCGGTGACGTCGATAAGGTGTTCGATCACTCGGCATTGGTCGGGGTCGTTTTGTGTTCTTGATCGAAGCAATTCGACATTGAGCTTCTCCTTCTCCTCTTGAAGTGCCTCGTGGAAATCCATGTCCGGATATTTACGAGACAGAGATTTCTCCAATATGTCTGCGTCTTTCTTTGTTCTGTCCGGTTTAAGAATCACGTTCTGAGCTTCAATGTCCTCTTGGTCAAGTGTGTAGTCTCTTTCATCCTTCTCAACTGCCTCTAACCCTTCTTTCAGATTCTGGGGTTCGGTAAGTTTTGACACCAATTAAATTAGTTACCCAGTGATTAACCAAAAATATATATAGTAACAAATCTAACAAAACAATAATTATGGTTTTGTAACCACAATATCATATTATCATAAACACAAGTGAGTTATATTAGTTATGGTCTTTAGATAAATGTATCTCAATTCTCAAGTTTCTAATCACTTGCCAGGTCTCTATTTTTCAGCTAATGTTTTTGTGTTAACTTCCATTGAAATATATTTTCTGTCTTTTACTCATATAGACTAATTTTTTGTGATAACTTGCTAATTAGATGTAATTGTGATATGTCCCCTGAAACTGTCTTTGCTCTCTTCTGGTATGCTCCTAGCCTCTTTGGAAGCCTTTTTGAAGTTAAAGTTTTTTTTTTTTTTTTCCTTAAGTTAAAGTTCAGACAAAAAGAAGCGTAATATCCTAATCGGTAATACTTTATTACTTTATAGCTAATAGTGTCCAACTTTTTCTTTTTCACTTTATTTTTTGGTTAAACTATTAAAAATTACAAGCTTAAGCTTGGCAAAAAAAATATGAACCAAACGTTTTCTCTTTTTAATACAAAGCGGACCCTGACTTTAAAATGTGAAGCACTTCTCAAATGATCATAAGCCACCAAATAAATTTTATACACTAGTCATATTAATTTTTTAGAGTAATTCTATGCACACCATAAAGTGCCAAGTAAGATGTTTCAGTTAGTTTTCTTTATAAAAATAAAATTAATACATTAAATTTTATCTGAATTGTCATTACATCTTTTAGTAAAAAGCTGATATCTTTTGTAATCTTTTACATCTTAAGATGTTTCGTAAGCTTATTTTAATTTTTATGTATTATGAAATATTCAAAAGCATTATTCACATGATAAGAATTTTTATGTATTGTGAAATATTCAAAATCATTCTTCACATGATAAGACTTTATGATTAATCATCTATGAGAAGAGCAAGCAGCTAAGGATTCAAATTTAGAGAAACTGGTATCTTCTTACGATCATTTCGAAGTTCGAACAAAGAAAATTCGGACCCACTTTGACAAAACAAGCCCAACTCTGACTTTAAAAAAAAAAAGTGTGTGGCAGCTCATTATTTTCTAGAATATCGTTTGGTCTTTTCTGAAAATGAATAACCAATCAAACATTATTTCTTTTCAATATTTATCATTCCTTACTTTATAATTAACATTAAGAAAACCGATTATTTTACATAAAAAAAAAAACTTTACACAATAATCGCACTAACATATTTCCAAAAGTAATAAGCATATTTGTAGAAAAACAAAATCATGCACCCGAATACTTCAAACAAATTAAGCACAAACGAGTACATATCTATTAGACTAGATATGAATATATAGAATTGTGACAGTTGATAATACTATTTAATAGCTTGATTTTTGTTTATTTGTTTTCTAAAATTTTGTCATATATACCTGCATACGAAACTCATGGACCAAGGAAATCAAAGGTACGAGTCTAAGATAGCGATCAATCTCGTCTTGCAGTTGGCGAAACTGATAGACTACGGACCACCCCATGGCAAGCATGTAGAGGCAACTCTTGTCTCTACAACTCTCCACCAACTCCAGCGCTCTCTTAAGGGCCACCTCCAGCTCATCCAACGGCTCCTTTACTGCAGGGAGTTTGATCAGGTCCGTTGATCTCAGCTTGTCAAGCAAGTTCCCTATCACTCTCACGTGCTCCGCCAGCTGCTCGCAGTTTTGGCGGTGCGTCGCGGCGTTGCGCGCGGAGGACAGGATCGTGTTGGTCAGCGTTACAGCGTTGAAACCTGTATGATGTGCTAAGCTTACTCCCATATCTTGGCGTCTAGTACTAGTGTTGGAAGAAGTGTTGCAATTGTGAGTGAGTCGAGTCTATCATGAGTGATCAGAAAAGATAAGATGTGGTTTTAGAACTAATAAAGCAATATTATATTGTTTGTCTCTTTTTCTTTTCCCCTACTCTTCTTTTTTGGAGATTTGTTTGCTTTTCTCGATAAACAAACACTGAGATGAAATTCTCAGGTTGGGTCTCACAATGACAATATTTTTATTAGTATAAATTTACGAGGGTTCTTCTGTTTGAAACCACGAGTGACAGAGAAACAAAAAACTTATATAATATGCATTTTTTGTTTTAAAATACGATCATATTATTAGTATAAATTTTTTTACAAGATTTTGGAGTCTCAATCTTTTTAACTTTTTACTGCATATCTTTACTAAGTGATTATTTAATAATTAGAATTTGATTGCAAATTTCTTACAGCATTTCTCTTCTTCTTTTTTTTTTTTTTTTTCTTTTTTTCAACTGCAGTTTGATGGCCATATTAGTCACACTTATTTTTACTTATATTTTTCAACTGCCCGTCTAGTTCAGTCGGTAGAGCGCAAGGCTCTTCTTAACCTTGTGGTCGTGGGTTTGAGCCCCACGGTGGTGGAAGTCATTCTTTTCTACTTTTATGTTTTTATTAATTAGATATATGACCCAAAAGCCATGCCCCAAGGTCGATATGTCCGAGTGGTTAAGGAGACAGACTCGAAATCTGTTGGGCTGTGCCTGCGCAGGTTCGAATCCTGCTGTCGACGCTTTTGTTTTCCTTATCAGTTCTTGTCCTTTTTCGTTGGCGTGCTTCCTATCTATTGCCCATTTTTTTACCATCAAAATATCGATCTTAAAAGATAAAGTTGACGTAAGTACGGGTGTTTTAAGATAGAGTTTTGCTTATTAATAGAGCACTAATTCATATGGTATATTTTTTTTATTATAAATATTGTTTGTCCAACATCAAAATATCGACCTTAAAAAGATAAAATTAATGCAAGCATAGGTGTGTTAAGATAGTGTTTTGTTATTATTATTAATAGAGCATCAATTCACAAGTTTTTTTTCTATTTTATCTATTTATAGGTATTATTTGTCCAATTAAAATATATCATGTATGTCTCTTTATAATAAAAAATAAAAAAAATTATTAAATAATATTTTTTTAATATTTTTTTTTAACTACTTAAATTATAATAGTTTTTAGATAATAATCTAACGGTTAAAAAAAAGGTATACATAAGTAAAAAAAAATTCTTGATATGGCCATGTTTAATAATATATATATATATATATATTTATTGATAGGATAATCCAATTCCAGTACTTTTATTATGCTTAAATACCACATTTAACCTTTTGTTTCCAAAAAACCTAAAATAGGAAAAGAATAATATAATATGTGCGCTTTTTTCGTCAAACTTGAAATGTAATATAGCTAAGGGATAATCCTAAAAGCACCCATCTATTATGGTTAAATACAATCTTTAACCCTATGTTCTTATAAAATTCACAAGAATCACCTATATTTTTTGAAATAGGAAAAAAATGTACCTGATATCTTTTTGGTCAAATTTGAAATCTGAAATGTCGAAAATAGATATATTACCAAACACTTCCAATTATCTATTTACTTTTTTTATTTAGAAAAATAAAAAGAAAATCACACTTTTTTTTTTCCAAATTATTGAAAAATGTTAACAATATTTTTTTTAAAAAAAAAAATTTAGATTGTTCTTTTTTAAAGAAATTAATCAAGGGGTTGTTAAAAATATCGATATTCTAAGAGTATCACTATCATTTAGAAAAAAGAATTTAGTCAAAAATTTGACCAAAAAAGATATTAAAAAAAAGGTTACTTTTTTTTCTTCATGTTTTAGAAAATATAAGGGATATTTGTGGGTTTTATGTGAACAAATGGATAAACGTTGTATTTAACCATAATAGATGGAGTATTTTTAGGATTATCCCTATATCAAAAATACCTTAAAAAAATCTAAAGTATATTTTCATATGTTTTAAATCTTGTTACCAGACATACATTATAATCTCATTAGTATTTTTTTTTTTTACCAAAATAATAACGAAACCCACACTTGTTTTAAGGATTATAAAAAATGTTGATTATGTGTTTGTTTGGTAATAGTTTTAAAGATATTATTTTATTAAACAATAGAAATCAATATTCCAATGTGTATTGTTGTTATTTAGAAAAAGAAATGGTGCAAAATTCAACCAAAAAAGGGACGAAGATGTTTTTTTTTCCTGAAAATAGGAGTACTTTTGGGTTTTATAAGAATAGAGAATATTGTATTTAAGTATTACAAATGGGTTATTTTGGGATCATCCTTTATCAATATTAAAAGTGTATATATACATAATTTCGAATAAGTATTTTTGTCAAAAAAAAATAATAAAAAGAAGGATAGGGAGTGAAAAAATAAAAAGGTAGCTCTATTGCCACCATTTTTATCTCCGTTCTCATCTCTCTTTTAATTAATTATTTAATTACAAAAATATCTTCTTATAAATTGATACGAATATTCTTATGTAACATTAAATGATTAAAACTTGTCTCTTAGCATACCCCAAACACACTAATATAGTAATCGCATGATATTTAGTCTTAAATCTTTAAAAATTAAGATTTTTTATAATTCAATTTTTATAAATATGGATGAATGAACTGTGAGTGTCAAAAATTTTGATTTTACTAATGATTTAGATTATAATGAGATAAGATTTTTAATTTCGATACTATTATTTTTTATATGTTCTTATTTTGTGTTTAAAAGAAATTTAAAATTAGATGTCGTATCAGTTGATATTGTTATTTTTAAATCTTTGCTATAAAGTTTTAGGTTGATTATGACATATCAATGTTGTGATTGTCGGTATTTTCTTTTCTTCTCCTTAGAGATATGTACCATTTTTTTGAACTAACATTGGTGTTTGGAAGTGGGAAAGAAAGTCATTTTTTAACATTTAAGTTCATGATTTATGGTCGATACTTGTAGGTCAATACTGATCTCTCTCTTTCTTTCGGATGAAAAGGTGCTGGTAATTTAGACTAGATTAATTTGACAATAATTATTCTAATAAGATCTAAAAACTAATTTATAGTAAAGTGTTAAGAAAGTGGGAAAAGAAATTTTTAGAGAATTATTTAGCAAGTGATAGTTTTATACATAACAAAAATATATAAAATATGTGAAAAAGAAATTTTAAAATATTAGAGAGGTGAGGAGAGAAAAAAAAAATGGAGGTAGCAATAAAGCCACCTAAGATAAAATCACCTATAATTTTATCTTATAATTTTTGTTTTATTTGTTAAGAATAATATTGCAATAAAAAATATACTGTCACCGTCGATTTTGACCTTATTTTGAATTTTTTTGTGAAATATAGGATAAATTATAACACAGTTACCCTAATAAATAAATAAATGAAAAATTGAAAGTAGTCTATGCATCCCTATCACTTGTAAAATTTGACCAATTACAAAAAAAAAAAAAATTTCAGATTCGAATAACCAAATATGATTTTGTCATCTTACAAGCTAACTTATTTCCACCCATTGCAATTACGATATCACCCCAACGATACTTTTACGAGTCACAAACTGACCATAGAATTTAATCTGAGTTCGGGCAGTTTGTATAGCTGTAGATTTTAAAAGAATTAGTTTTAGTTGTGTTGAGGAAAAAAATTTGTTGTAATGTAAAGTAGTTGAGCGTTTGGTAAATTGAAATTTTAAAATGTTGTGACTTGAAAAAGTTGTACTAGAGCGTCTGGTAAATTGTATGACTAACTTGCTGTAGAAATATAAAATGACCAAAATGGACCAATTATACAATGCACTTTTTCAAAGAGCCCATTTAAATAAATCTGTTAATACTTGATAGATTTTTTTAAACATATATTAAGAAAATTAATATTTTTTAAAAAATTGATACGAATATAAACTCAATTGAATTTACTTTTCATAAGTTCTAGAAATAACATAAAGAATAGTAAAATTAAATGTATTTTTTTGAAATACTCTAGATGAAAAATTTACAATATTAGTATGTATTTTCTCATTTCAAATATACTTAAGCCAAATAAGTTTAGATGAAAATTAAACTTGCAAAAATTTGATCTTCAAGGTTATCCCATTTTTTGTGAATTTACGCACTAGTGGCCACTCACTAAAATTGAGTGAACAATTTTTCTATAACTACTGTTGATGGAGGTTTTATCAACAATAAATTTATGAAAAATCAAGAGATGTGGCTTGTGTGAATTGAAGTAGTAATCAAAGCAAATAAGGAGAGAGGGATTTATAGTGGTTCAGCCCCGAAAAAGATGAGCCTACGTCCACTGTTTTCTCACTATAATGATGAATATTCAAGGTTACAATACTCAAAAGCTATTGAAGAATACTAAAGACTTAGACTACCCAAAGTTTGGAATACCCTAAGTGTGTATTTGCTCTGACTTCTATTTTTTGTGACTTGTTTTTGCCCAGAACTTGATTGTCTTTTTTTCGGAACATAGAGCCCCCTTTATATAGATTGTAGTGACCTTATGTCCCAAGGTTCCTTATGTCTCTAGGATCCTAATTGTATAAACGGGTAACTATACAATTGGGTAACATAAATTAAGTAACAATATAATTGGATAACTATTCAAAAAGGATAACTAGTTAATCGCAAATAGGAGTCTTCAGTTTCCCTTTCCTTGTAGGCTTCTTCCACAGCATTTACTTGCTTCCCTCTTCTTGTAGGTTTCCTTTATTGTATTTGCGTGTTTCCCTTTTCTTATAGGTTTCCTGTTTGTTAAGGAAAATTGTACGGAGAAGGTCGCACAAAAACCTGCGGAAGAGGTCGCATACATCATTCTCAGAGGAGGTCGCATACATCCTTCACAGAGGAGGTCGCATATAATTGTTATGCGACCTTAGGATTTTAGACCGTACAACAACTACTAACCACAGTAAAATCATAATATGCTAATATAGTTATGCTAATGTATTTTTTGTCTGCTTTTATATTTTCACTCTCTTCTCACGCTTTTAGTTAAGGCCAAATTTTTCTGTGCAAGCTGCACAGCTACTAGAGGGAACAAGAGCAAAAAAAATAAAAAACTAAAAAAAGAAACTCTTATATGCAAATAACTTATGAAATATTTTTTCCCACTCTTTAATAAAAATGAGAACAGAAGTTGAGATCAATGATTCTACCTAAAAAAAAGCCACTAATTGAAAACAATGTGGTAGGGGAAGAACATACGAATCATTGAAGGCAAAGAGTTAATGATACTTATCAATATAAGCAAAGAGAAAATTATTTATAAAAATTATTTAAATTTATATTTATTGTTATATCGCATATTTAAAATTATTTAAATATCATATTTTCTAATAAACAAATTATAAAACATATTACAATTTCTTACCAGCACTCGACTAGTGCTAGGATGTTTAATCGAGCTCGATTGCTTATCTCAATTGTTTTGACAGGGTCAAAAAGACTCGAGCATGTCCGATTGCCTATTCTAGGCACTTGACCTTTTTTTTATTATGGATGAAAATTTTTGACCTACGTCAATTAAGAATAGTTTTGGTATTCCAAAAATCTATTAAATAAAAGTTCTAATTTTGTAAATAATTTATCATTTATTTAATTTAATTTAGAAGAGAATCAAAATTAATGATGTTTTTTTCTTATTTTTTTTTTACTCAACATTTGTTGTTCTATATATTTATTTTGGATGGTTTTGTTTATAAGGGCTAGAAAGTAGTTTGGCTAAATATAATGTTATTTCGTAACATAATTTTGACGCAATTTGATCTACATCTAATTTTGATCAGTTTTGATATATTTAAAGGGTACATTTTCTTTAATCAATTAGAACGATACATTTCGTACTCTTAAAATAAACTAGTATTTTATTAAAACATGAGTTTTTCCACCCCCCTTTTTTTTGGGTAGCATTTTCACATTTATGTTATTATTGACGATAATAGTAAGAGAATAAATTTAGTATATCACCTAAATCCATCCCGATATCTATAATCTTTGTAATTTCATCCCTACAATGTAGTTTCCTTTTCCCGGAAGAAATAATAGAATTAGGTCCTCTAATTTATCTTATATCTATATTCATCACAAGTAATTTTCCTCCTCCTAATACCCCCAACTTAAGAAATGAAACGGCGTCGTATATAAGCCGAATAATTTTTCAGAGAGAGAGAGAGAGATAGAGCATTAGAGTAGTCCTGCTTTAAAACCCTAACCCTCAAAATTTTCCAGAGTACCAAACAACACGCTTAGACGAACCCCTTTTCGATTTCCTTGAGAAAATTCTCTCTCTCGGGAAAAACCTCCTACAAAATCCAGGGGAACCCATCTTCAGCCATGGCTTCCCATTCGCCTAACTTTGAGTGCCGCATGTACGAGGCCAAATACCCAGAAGTGGACATGGCGGTCATGATCCAGGTCAAGTACATCGCCGACATGGGCGCGTACGTCTCACTCCTCGAGTACAACAACATCGAGGGCATGATTCTCTTCTCGGAGCTCTCCCGCCGTCGGATTCGCAGTATCAGCAGCTTGATCAAGGTCGGCCGCATCGAGCCCGTGATGGTTCTCAGGGTCGATAAGGAGAAGGGCTACATCGATTTGAGTAAGAGGAGGGTTTCTGAGGAGGATATTCAGGCTTGTGAGGAGAGATACAACAAGAGCAAGCTTGTTCACTCCATTATGCGTCACGCTGCTGAGACTACGGACACCGACTTGGAGGTATTTTTCTTGATTCTTTATTTATATGCATCAATATCTGTGAAAAAGAGTTGGTCTCTCATGGTTTCACTCCTTGTTTTCTTGGAATGTTGAATAATGCGAGTCTTTGTTTTGGTTGATTCCTAATGTGGTAATCTCTATACTCTATAGCAGAGGGACGTGTTCTTGAGAGTCGAATCATTTTGTATTGAATCAAAATTAAATACGAGGTTGTTCTCAAAGAAGCCAAATAAGCTATGCTTATGTATATGTTGGGGATTGAACCCGATTTTCCCTTATCTGGGTATAAACTGGTTGATTTGATGGATGATGCCAATGCTTTAATTCTTGGCTCTATAATCAATTGGTTTCTTACTTGATATACCCTTTATATGTAGTACTGATTATGTGGTTCTTATATCATGTATTATGATCTGGCATAAATCTTAGTTTGTTTTGAGTTTAACCAAGTTGTTGACAGGTGGTTGTAATGTTTAGATTGATTTTCCTTTTTCATGGGCTTTTTTGAATTCAACTTATTTGTTACAGGATTTGTATATCCATGTTGGCTGGCCTTTATACCGGAAATATGGTCACGCTTTTGAGGTGAGATTTTTTTATCATTTTATGGATGTCTTTGGCTTCTATGTTGCGGTGAAATAGCCTGAATGATTGAATTTGCAGGCTTTCAAAATAATTGTGACTGATCCTGATTCAGTTCTGAGTACCCTCACCCGTGAAGTCAAAGAAATAGGCCCTGATGGACAGGAGGTAAGCCTTTTTTTTTTTTTTTAAATGTAATCCTTGTGCCAATTTTTCTCCAGTTCATGACTAAAGCGATTTTCGTTCTTGCCTTATAGGTGACTAAGGTGGTTCCTGCAATGACAGAGGAAGTTAAAGTTGCTCTTATAAAGAATATTAGGAGAAGAATGACCCCGCAACCTTTGAAAATCCGTGCTGACATTGAAATGAAGTGCTTCCAATTCGATGGTGTTCTTCACATCAAGGTCTTTTTTGTGTCCTTTGTTATTTTCTCTTATTTACATCAATGGCTTTTGTTTTGAAGTAATTATGCCTTTTGTTCAATTATTTATTAGTCCTGTTCTATTTCACTCATTTTTTTTGATTTCGGCAGGATGCTATGCGGAAAGCTGAAGCTGCAGGCAACGATGACTGTCCGGTCAAAATTAAGCTGGTTGCTCCTCCACTCTATGTTCTGACCACTCAAACTCTTGACAAGGTTAGCTAAAGGTTTGATATAAATTTTTTATTTTATGACTGATATTTNTCTCTCTCTTATGCTTGACTCTTAGCCTACTGTTTCTACACCTCTTTCCCTCACACTCTTCTCATACTGGTTCCTACGGAGAATCTAGTGCTCTTAACTTTGTACCTTGAACCTCTACATCAGACCAACTATGCGTTAGTTGTTGGCTTCTTGTTGCAGCAGAATTATTCATGTCCCTTTACTTGTTCAGGCTAATCAGTGAATTTACTTACGTCTTGCTTTGTGGAATCAATGTTATATATTTTCAATTTGACATTAAAATTTTATGCAAGTGTTGTGTGCTGGTTTATGTAATAGTTCCCAGTGTAGCTGGAGTTAGTGATCTGGAGAGATTGCTGACTATTCACTCCAACTCTATCGATTGACATAATAATTTTGAGAAGAATCCAAGTTGCTGTTTTAATCTTCTGTTATTCTATTGGATCTGGTGATGTGTTATGTTGTTTCTCTTTTTAGTTTTAATTCCATTTCAGAACTTTGAGGCGGTTGTATATTTCCACAGTAATCTGCCTTGGGAGGCTTTTTCTAAGTACTGTATCATTTCTAATGTGGGCAGGAACAAGGAATATTGGTTCTAATCGATGCAATCACAGCTTGCTCCGAAGCAATAGAACAACACAAGGGCAAACTTGTTGTGAAGGAGGCACCGAGAGCAGTGAGTCTCTTGTTTTGTTTTCCAAACATGCGTGCTAGGATAATTGGTTGAATTTCAAATTCATTGTTAAATTTTCTGTTCAAAACGCGGAGAACTATACTTGTCTGAGTCATGGCATTGTCTTGCAACACTTTTAATGTGTTTAACGATGTATTCTGCATGTATATAGGTGAGTGAACGGGATGACAAGTTACTGGCTGAGCACATGGCTAAGCTACGTGAACAAAATGAGGAGGTCAGTGGTGACGAGGGAAGCGAAGAAGAGGAGGACACGGGAATGGGAGAAGTTGATCTGGAAAATGCTGGTCACGGAATTACGGAGTGAAAATTTGGCTTGGCAAGAGATATTGACAATATTTTTTGAACAATTTTTTTTTTTTGTCTCGTTTTTGTTTTTTGCCTTTTTATTGACCGTTGTATAAAACCAATGATGAGGAATTGTATCGTCAAGGTAGTCTGCGAAATTATACTAGCTGAGCTGTTCTTGAAGGTTGGTCGACGACCTTGTTCATTCAAGATAAAAAAAACATTTTGGGGGAAAATCTCTCTCTCTCTCTCCAGCCTAACAAGTAACCACTCCCATTTGTTGTTTGTCGATAGTTGACTGCCATTATTGGTTTTCTTCCTAGACTTGATTTAATTTTGCTTCAATAAGGCAGACTTGGGTCACCTTCATGAAAGCATCTTCATTTGTTGCTTTTTTTAAGTGTATGGTTGGTAGACCGTTAAAGGTTTTTGAAAGTGTGCCAATAAGAGTACTAGGTCTGCACACATGCAATTTATTCAAATATCATTTGTTATGAACTTATGCTAGTCCATTGGGGCTTTATTTTTCTTCGAAAAAAGGTCTCGTAATTTAATATTGTCCAAGACAACATGCAATACTAACATAAAGCTCTTAGACCATGTTTGGTTCAATAGAATGGGTCTCTAAAGGTCATCCTAACAAAAAAAAATCTATTCTATTCTTTGGTTTTATATTAAGTTAAAGAATTTTTATTCTATAATAATCTTAATTTTATGAAATTGTAATTCCACTAAGAAAATTATAGAATTATGATTATATTTCTTTACAATCTCAATTTTTATTTTTGTCCAATTAAGATATCTTAGAATAAAAATATTATGATCAATATAATATTTATTTCATTCCATTCTACTAAATAAAGCAAATAATAAACACCATTCTCATTTCTATTCTAATGTTTTTAAATTATGATTCTAATTACCATTTTTATTACCTTCCAACGCCCAACGTAACTTTAGTTCAATAAATTTGATAAGTGGGCAAAAAAAATAAAAATAAAAAAGAGACATTTTACCGGGCCAGGCGAGCCTTTATTTTATTTTGTTTGTTACGGAACCGAAATAGGTTATTATTTGTTTAATACCCGTTGATTAGCTCAGATAACGACATTTCGAAGAATGCTTTGTAAAAATACCGCGTATTCAACGTCTACCCTCCATACCTCTCTCTCTCTCCACCAATTCATGGACAAATACAGCTTATGGGCCTCCACTCTCTCTCTCTCTCTCTCTCTCTCTCTCTCTCTCTCACTCTCATGACTTACCGATCTTTTGAGATGTCGTATTCTTTGTGATTTATTCTAACTAATGAACCAAATTCAAAGCAAAAAAAAATGGCAATCTCGTCGGTCCAAAATCTCTTCCAGGAGAGAAAATTCCCATTCATTTTCGCTCTCTCAGTCTTGCTCTTCTGCGTCATAATCCTACTCTTCACCAACACCATCCAATACCCTCTCTTCCTCTACCCCGATACCAAAACCCAAACCCAAACCCGATCCATCTCGCTCCAAGTCCCAGTCTCCTCTTCCCTATCTCCTCCTCCTCCGTCCGTACAATCCTCGAACCCCAATTCAGCTCCAACCCATGTCGTGATTCCGCCTCCGCCGGAGAACGACCGTGTCTCTACCCGGAATAACGCTACCACGGTCGATGTGGGCATCGAATGGAAGCTCTGTAAGGTTCCTGAGGGTGTTGATTATATACCCTGTTTGGACAATTACCAGGCGATCAAGGCGTTGAGGTCCAGGAAGCACATGGAGCATCGCGAGCGGCATTGCCCGAGTCCCAGTCCGCGGTGTTTGGTGCCGCTTCCTAGCGGGTATAAGGTGCCGGTTTCATGGCCTAACAGCAGGGACATGGTGAGATTGATACTTTGGTAAGGATTTTCAGATGGGTTTGTTTTGTTTTGGGAATTGAATTCTTGAAAAACTCGATTCCAGGAAGTGTGGGTGGTTTTGATTTTTACTGGTTTGGATTTTTGTTTGTTTCCAATATTTGAGCTTGAGCTGGTTTGGATTTTTGTGTTTCCAATATTTGAGCTTGAGCTGCGTGTGTGATGCACAAACTCTAATTCGTTGTCGTTTAGTTACTTAATCATGTCGTTTTCTGGTGATCTTGGTGATGTTGACTGGTGAGCTGGCTTTTCACTGTTTGTATTTCAGATTTGGTATGATAACGTTCCACATTCAAAGCTTGTTGAGTACAAGAAGGATCAAAACTGGGTCCGTAAATCGGGAGATTATTTCGTCTTCCCCGGCGGGGGTACCCAGTTCAAGGAGGGAGTAGCTAATTACATTAAGTTCATAGAGAAGGTAAAGTACTATGTTGCTTTTTCATCCTAAAATTAGGAAGTTTCAATGTTCAACGGCGAAAGGGTTTGTCTCTCTTGGTGTGTTCTGTTTTTGGTATCTGATAGACTGCTCAGTTTATGGTAAGTTGTAGTAATCACATTTTGAAGGATGTTTCCAATTTCCAACTATGGCTTCTTATGGTGGTTATATTTCCTAATTTACAATTGGTGATTATTTTTAAGTAGCTTCTCTGCGTAAGACACTTAATCATTGTGGTCCCTTATTTGGCTTTTGCTTGAGGATCAGAAAGAGTTACATTCATTCTGCCTAGACATCGATGGATTTGGTTTCAAATGTTGTTACATTTGATTGCACATCACCTTTTCTAATTCTGATTTTGTTCGTTATACTTATGGATTGTACATTTGATGGTACATTACCTTTTCTAGTTCTGATTTTGTTCTTTATACTTCAGACTTTGCCACTTATTAAATGGGGAAAGCACGTGAGGGTTATTTTAGATGTTGGCTGTGGTGTTGCTAGCTTTGGCGGAGCTTTGCTGGACAAAAATGTTCTTACCATGTCATTTGCCCCAAAGGATGAGCATGAAGCTCAGATACAGTTTGCTCTAGAGCGGGGAATTCCTGCTACTCTTTCAGTCATTGGAACTCAGAGGCTGACTTTTCCAGACAATGCTTATGATTTAATTCATTGTGCACGATGCAGGGTGCACTGGGATGCTGATGGTACTTGGTGTTATTTACTTTTAGTTTTTAACCTGAAATCCAAAGTTCTTTTCTATTCATTCAGCCTTTTTATTTCTTAACTTGATGATTTTGGTTGAAAATATAAGGTGGAAAGCCATTGTTGGAGCTGAATAGGATTCTTAGGCCTGGTGGTTTTTTCGTGTGGTCTGCTACACCTGTGTATCGTAAAGATGAGACACATCAGAATAAATGGAAGGGTTTGTGACCTGAACCCTGTCTTCATGCATCATTTAATCAGCATGCACTCTACTTGTTTAAATATATTAATTCCATTCGAAGTGTTGAAGAAATCAGGCTGATATGGACATTTGCACGTTTTTCCTTGCAGCTATGGTGAATCTGACGAACTCTTTGTGCTGGAAGGCTGTTGCTAGGACTGTTAATTCATCTAGAATTGGTGTTGTAATATTCCAAAAGCCTGCCTCATATTCTTGCTATGAGAAGCGCAAAGAAAACAGTCCACCTATCTGTGATGATAAAAATAGGAAGAACAATTCATGGTAAGCTTCCAGAACACGTCTTAACAATCATATTAAAATTGCTGCTATTATTATGGAGTGTAGAGGTGATGGGATGATTATGGTCTTCAAAATCAGGAATGGATTTTGTTACTTATCAGATTATTATGGGCTTAAGTATGAAAGTTAGTTGAAATTGAATAATTTTCATTAATATATGAAAGTTAGTTGAAATTGAATAATTTTCATTAATATCTTTCCTGAACTGTTTGACAGGTATGTGCCTCTTAGCAGTTGTCTTTCCCCACTTCCAGGTGATAGCAAGGGTAACATGTTAAGCTGGCCTGTGCCTTGGCCCAAAAGGCTCAAGAGTGAACCTATAAGCTTATCAACTGACCAAGCTGCAGTCCAGAAGTTCTACGAGGACACCAAGCATTGGTCTGGACTTGTGTCAGATGTTTATCTGAAAGGCCTTTCTATAGAGTGGTCAAGCGTGCGAAATGTAATGGACATGAATGCTGGTTATGGAGGGTAAATCTACACATTAGCCATTGATCTTAGATTTTTTTCCTTCAATCTAGAATATGCAAATGCATCGATGGAGCTATAAACTGATTTTGGACTTGTGCTTTTCCCAGATTTGCAGCAGCGCTTATTGAACAGCCTTTATGGGTAATGAATGTTGTCTCCATTGACATGCCAGATACTTTGTCCATCATATTTGACAGGGGGTTGATTGGAGTCTATCATGACTGGTGTGAGTCATTTAACACCTATCCTCGAACAATGGATCTAGTACATTCCAGCTATCTGTTCGGAAACCTTTCACTAAGGTCACCATCCTTGAAACCTAATGCCTACTTGCTGACTCTTACCTGATATGGAAATTAAAAAAGAAAATTTATTGCATATCTTCTGTTGGGTTCGATATTAATGTATCTGGCTTTCCGTGGTAATGGTGAGCTGAATATTTGCAGCTTTTCTTTTCTCAGATGTGACATGGTAGAAATGGTTGCGGAGATGGATCGCATGTTGAGGCCAGGCGGATATCTACTGGTTCAAGACACAGTTGACACAATTAACAAGCTTAAGCCAATTTTGCAATCTCTTCATTGGTCTTTTACCCTTCACCAAAATCAGTTTCTTGTTGGCAAGAAGGGTTTCTGGCGCCCAACAAGTTGAAAGCCAGAGCTGGTCATTCCTATGGAACAATCTTAGTCTCAGGTTTTTATGGTTACAAGCGTTCGTAGAAGGATGAGAGAACTCTAGCAGCCTAGCACGTATTTTTCTTTACCCTGTAAAATTGATATCCCTATAGGTATATGAATTTTGATTCCATCGTTTATAATTCTTTCTTCTTTTGGGGTAGTGTCTTTTAACTAGACCTAGGCCTTCCTTTATGTAATGATTCAGCAAGAACTAGCAAATTCCTATATATTAGAAAAATGCTATTCTACTTGTGGAAGCTACATGGCATAAGGCATTATATTTTTGTACCGTAGATTTCAAGCATGAAGATGAAGCTCTGAGGGAGAAGCTCCTTTGCTAACAAGAAACTCTGCTATATCACGTTGTCCCATAGCTGTCGCCATGTACAGAGGCGTAGCTTTGCTCTTGCTTTTGACATCCACATTAGCTCCTTTACCTACCAACGTAACAACTGCCTCCAAGCATCCACCGACGACCGCCAAATGCAGTGGTGAATGGCCTTCGGCGTCCTGGGATTCCAAGTCTCCACCAAATTCAATAATCATTGAAAGCACATCCTTATGGCCTTTCATGGCGGCCACGTGCATGGCCGTCAGACCATATTGATCTGGATAGTTTATGGTTGCCCCCGTTTTCAATAACAATTCCAGTTGCTTTGAGTCGCCTCGTCTTGCCGCCCTTAGCACTGGCTCTCCCCTCTCCAGAATTTCCACCACTTCACTCTGCATTGTTTGTCATGCAAAATTAGTCTAACAAGTCAACAACCTTTCAGATTAAAGAATGTTAAAACCAAACTTAAAAACTTAAAAAGAGTTAGTAACCTATTATCCTTATATAGATGAGCAATAAGAGATATAATGAATGGTGGACATTGGTCAAGAATCGTCGACCAATAATCACCTGACAGATAGCACTTACAATTAAAAACTTAAAATTAAAACTTAGAAAAACCAACAACGAAAATGAGTTGCCACAATCATGTTTGGCATGAATTACCTTTCCATTTTCATTGTCTTTTTCTGTTCATATAATTAATTAATAAATAAATAATAACACAATCTTCTTTTTGCACATCATGTTAGTACAGCAATAACTTCTAACTTCTCTAATCACAAACGAGTGAGTGCACAACCACCTTCTATAGTTCCATATAACCAATTGTAAATTTGTAACGCTTGTTAACGTTGTTAGTATATTTATACTTACGTGTCCCTTATCACGGGCAACATCAAGAGGCGAACGTCCACGATCATTCGGAATAGTGGGGTCTGCACCCATTTCCATCAGCATCTCCACCATCGGACGGTCCCCATTGGCCGCAGCTCTATACAACGCCGTACGACCATCGCGGCTCCTAGCGTCCTTATCCGCACCCGACTCCACCAACGCCCGCGCACACCTCACGTTTCCTTTCCCTGCGGCCACATGCAGAGGAGTCCTCCCCTCCTTATCCCCACGATCCAAAGAACCAGATCCCCTCACCCTCACCAACCCCAGAACCTCCTCCGTCCGATCAAACGCCGCCGCCACGTGGAACTCAGTACCATCATCGCCGTCGTCATTATCATCGTTCCGCTCCGCTTTCTCTGCCCCCACGCGCCCACGTGCCACGGCCCCAATCTTCAACCCGGAATCGAGAAGCAAACACACCATGCCCCCGGGGTCGGCTAACTCGGTCGCGACTCGGAGGATCGACTCGGACTCCTCCGCCGACAACTCGGCCAGGACCGATTTCCGCCGCTTGATCAGGCTCCTGGCCGCGTCGCAGTCCCCGCGGCCGACGGCGTGGCGGAGGAGAGCGGGCCCCACGAACGCGACCTTGAGCTTGTGGTCCTGAGTCGGCGCGTGCGGGTTGGAGGCGAACCAGGAGCCGACGGAGTCGGAGTCGGGTTTCTCCGACCCGGACCCGGGGAGGAGGGAGTAAGGGGCGGTCTTGATGAGGAAGCGATCGGAAGGGGAGCGAGGGTAGGAGGAAGGGAGGTGGGCCTGGGGCTTGAGGATGATCTGGAAGGTGGCGCAGGATAAGGTGGGGATGAGGCCAGTGGGGGGGTTGACCATGAACTTCTGGGGCGAAGAGGTTTGGACTTTGAAAGCTATGGGGGTGGTGGCGCAGAGTGACCGGAGGCGCACGTTAGCACGGCATTTGGAGTGGAGCGCGAAGTCTATACGGACCTCTTGGTCCGAGAGCTCTACTAGCTTAATCATCTTCTTCTTCTTCTCCTCCTCCATTATTTTGGAGAAAAATTGAAAATAATTTTAATTTGGGGTTGGAGCCTGGAGGAAGAGAAAATACGAAGAAGATGGAGAATATAGTTCACGTGAAGTGAAGTGTTTGTAATGGTCCCCATTTTGAAGAACGTGGCAAACTCGGCTTCTGGAAAAGACAAATGTATCTATATCAGCGTTTTTAAAATGTTAGTCCCCGCCATTTTTTTTTTTATTTTTTTATTTATTTTTAATTGGAAAGATTGGTTAGATGTTACTCACATTCATTGCTGTGCTTACAATTTTGTGACGTATTGATTTAGTGGATTTAAATATGTCTGCACATACATGATTTATGGAAATTATATGATCTGTTAGTGTTATATATGTACATAAATATGTCTTTTGTGAGAGGTCCGTTTTATCTAATTACTAGTGCGTTGGAGTTTTCTTTTTTTGTTGTCTTTTTATAAGGAAGAGAAATCTTTTTTTTTTTTTTAGGACGAACTGAATTAATTCAAAAGAATATTTATTATTTAAGATAACAATTTTGTTAGGAATAGTTGTGAAAATTTATGCTCTTTGAAGATTAGATAATATTAAATATATATTTTTTAATTTGTAATAAGTAAAAATTAATAATTAAGTGCCACTCTAAAAAAAAAGACAACCTTCCATACAAAAGCTCCGACAATCAGTTATTCGCAGCAGTATTCGCAGCAGAGTATTATTTCTAGTTTTTTTTTTTTTATTTATTGATTGTCAATTTGTTAATGATCCTATAATCTAGTTTGTTTGAGTTTTTTTTTTTTTTTTTAATATTTCAAGAGGTGAGTGACCCCATTCTTTACCTAGAGTTGCGTTTGATTTTCATCATTTTCACGGGGAGTCGGGCTTGATTTTTCAGTTTGGTTACTTGGTACTAGACCTTAAAAGAGGGTTTATGAAAATGTGCCGGTCAGAGTTTTGGGGCTACAAACGTGCAGTTCACTTGAACCTCATTTAGTGCTATAGATCGTTCATTTAAAGATATAGACATACTAATTTATTATTCTGAGTCATAAACAGAACACAACAAAAGATCTAAAGTCAGTATTTATACATATAAGACACGTAGCAAATTGCACCATAGAAACCCGAGCATTTATCTATTTCATCGAGCAGAAAAACCATGTACTTGTTTAATAGTTTGGACAGAATACAGATAACGTTACCCTCAGTAAAACTATCCCGTATCAGCCTAACTTCAGTTTTGTTTTTAATTTTAAAGTCAGATCAATTCTCGGTCAACTATATGAATCATATCAAAATATTATTAAATCTTAGATTTCAACATAATATGGCATCTTTCCCTCAAAAGGAAAGAAAAAAGAAGCCTTCATAATTCTCTCATTCACATCTCGTCGATGCATATCTCATTTCTGTTACACTGAGGTGGTTGTTGTTGTTGTTTTTTTTTTTCTTTTTTTTTGATTTATGTTAACCAAAAACCAATTCCAGAAAAAAACAATGGCGATCTCAGTCCAAAAACTTTTCAAAGAGAGAAAATTCCCATTCATTTTCACACTCTCAATCTTGCTCTCCAGCGCCATATTAGTCCTAGTCCTCATCAGCAGAGTCAAGAATCCTCTCTTCCTCTATTCCGATACTCGAACACAATCCTCGGTCGAGTGGGAGCTCTGTGATGGTCCAACTGCGGTGGATTACGTACCGTGTTTGGACAATTTCAAGGTCATTAAGGCCTTGAAGAACAGGAGACATATGGAGCGCCGTGAGCGGCATTGCCCGAAAGTCAGTCCGCGGTGCCTTGTGCCGCTTCCTAAAGGCTTTAAGGTTCCGGTTCCGTGGCCTAAAAGCAGGGACATGGTGAGACTAGTGGCAATGTCTTTCATTTTTTTGTTTGAAATGAAAGCCTGAAAACATCTTGAATGATTTCAAGATATGAGGGGGTGCAAAAAGATGTTATGGTGCCGGTACCACACGTATAAATCTTCCATATCTAATATGGTACCGCACCGTAAATGCCTTATAGCATTATTTTGGTTTTTACTTGTTTCTCTCTCTTTTCTGTTTCAGATTTGGTATGATAATGTTCCATATTCGAAGCTTGTTGAGTACAAGAAGGATCAAAACTGGGTCCATAAATCGGGAGATTATTTCGTTTTCCCCGGTGGGGGTACCCAGTTCAAGGAGGGAGTAGCTAATTACATTAAGTTCATAGAAGAGGTCTCTTTTCAGCCTGAAAATTATGATACTGGGATAGATTAGGCATTTGACTCATATAATGTTTCTACTGGCATTTTCTAGTAGACCATTAAAAATTTATTTCTCTCCAATGGTGTATAGTTCTAAGAGATTTGGTTTCTAATAGGAGCATAAATCATAAAACTAGGGATTTGACATGATAAGTGGTCACTAGTCAGAAAATTTGTAANAAAAAAAATAATAATTAAAAAAAAAAACAATTGGTTATATGGAGTAAGGTTCATTAAAACCATCCTACTGTATGGGCACAAATTATGTACCCCAAGTACAGATGTTGTAACACCCACATAGCCTTAGCCAAGAGCACAGTTCTATTTTGATTTTGATTTCGATTTCGATTTCATACATTACCTTTTGTAATTCATACTTTCTTTTTTATACTTCAGACTTTGCCACTTATTAAATGGGGAAAGCATGTCAGGGTTATTTTAGATGTTGGTTGTGGTGTTGCAAGCTTTGGAGGCTCTTTGCTGGACAAAGATGTTCTCACCATGTCATTTGCTCCCAAGGATGAACATGAAGCTCAGATACAGTTTGCTCTAGAACGTGGAATCCCCGCTATTCTTTCGGTCATTGGAACCCAAAAGCTGAGTTTTCCAGACAATGCTTATGATCTGATTCATTGTGCGAGATGCAGGGTCCACTGGGATATTGATGGTACTTTGTGCTAATTACTAATTATAGATTTCTTCATTCAACTCTTCTATGCTTTAATTTGATGATTTTGGTTGAAAATAATAAGGTGGACAACCATTGTTGGAGCTCAATAGGATTCTTAGGCCTGGTGGGTTATTCGTTTGGTCAGCTACACCGGTGTATCTTGAAGATGAAACACATCAGAATCAATGGAAGGGTTTGTTATCTATGCCCTATGATTTATGCCTTACTATTCTATCAGTGTACAATTTAGTGATAGATGTTGTTTGTGGCAGCTATGGTGAATCTAACTAAATCTATGTGCTGGAAGACTCTTGCTAAGACGGTTGATTCAACTGGCGTTGGGTTTGTAATATACCAAAAGCCTGTCTCAAATTCTTGCTATGAGAAACGCACAGAAAATAGTCCAGCTATTTGTGATGATAAAAAGAGGAAGAACAATTCATGGTAATCTTCCTCAACATATCTAATTAACAATCATATGAAACTGCTAATACAGTTAACGTGTCTCATAAATCAAGGATGCTTATAGGATTAAATTAAGGAATTTGGCTGATTAGACTCTTTGTGTAGTCACATTGTTACGAGCTTAACTATGAAATTTGGCTAAACTTGATTATGATCATCAATATCTTCATGAATTGTCTGACAGGTATGTCCCTCTTAGTGGTTGTCTTTCGCCACTTCCAGTTGATAACAAGGGGAAACTATTTAGCTGGCCCATGCCTTGGCCCAATAGGTTGAATAGTAAACCTGTGAGCTTATCAACTGAGCAAGATGCTGCCCCAAAGTTCGATGAGGACACCAAGCATTGGTCTGAACTTGTATCACATGTTTTTCTAACAACCCTTTCTATAAATTGGTCAAGCGTGCGGAATGTGATGGACATGAATGCCGGCACCGGAGGGTAAACCTACACAGTTATATAGATATTCATCTGATGGAATAATGTTAAGAATACAAATACTGGTAGCCATTTTTTCAACACCAACTAATGTGACAAGTGAACTATCATTCAAATGGAATATAGTTTGTCAAAATTATAAACTAATTGAATAACAATAGCTAACTTATCACATTAATTGGTATTACAATGTTTGATACTAGGAACTCTGATTTCTAGTATTATTTTATTTTATTTTATTTTTCCCATTTTTTTACAACAATCTTAATATGCAAATGAATAAATGGGACTAGAAACTGATTCTGGACTGTTGTTTCTCCCAGATTTGCTGCAGCTCTTATTGATCAGCCTCTATGGGTAATGAATGTTGTCCCTATTGATATGCCAGATACTTTGTCCATCATATATGATAGAGGGTTAATTGGAGTCTACCACGATTGGTGCGAGTCTTTCAACACCTATCCTCGAACATACGATCTACTACATTCCAGCTATCTTTTTGGAAAACTCTCTCAAAGGTATTGATTTTCATCTCTGTTCACTTCTCTAACTAAATATGTAGACTTTTTATAAAAAGATAATGCATTTTCGTATTCCTAGTTCAGGTTTTAAGTGATCATACTAAGAAGAGAATTTTCAAAAATAAATATCGATTTTGTTAGATGCGACATGGTAGAAATGGTGGCGGAGATGGATCGAATATTGAGGCCGGGCGGATATCTACTAGTTCAAGACACAATTGGCATGATTAAAAAGCTTAAGCCAATTTTGCAATCACTTCACTGGTCTTCAACCCTCCATCAAGATGAGTTTATAGTTGCCAAGAAGGGTTTCTGGCGTCCAAAACAAGTTGTGTAGGCAGAAGCAATGTGGGTTTTTTTTTTTTTTTTTTTTTTTTTTTTTTTTTTTTTTTTAAGTTCTAATTTCATATGGCCCATATTGAAGTGCCAGAAATTTATGGGAGAATCCTACCAGTTAGTAGCTCTATTTTGTTCACTCTTTAATGTTTGCACCACTTACTTGGTCTCGTTTGGGACTGGTTCGTTCAACATAGAATTAGTAAATACAATAGTTCATGTGCAATTTGTCACACAGATGTCGACAAAATTGGATTAATTGACCTAACAAATAACAACATGTTTGTGAGTTCATACTTGATTAAATTAGTCTATAATCTAATGAAATAACACCAGTCAATTCAAATTTTTTTGCAATATTATGTAAAGCGACCGTCCCTGTTTTTATCCAAACGGGCCACATACAAAACCTCTAATATATTATTTTCCTTATATATAGTGAATGATTACTTTATCATATTCAGAATTAGAAAACACAAACATGTTTGTCCATTAACTACAATGAACGCACCACAGAATTATTATTATTATTTTTATTTTTGCTGAGAACGCGCCATAGATTGACCGACTGTAATTTGCGTGAACATTATGCTTCACGAATTGTGCTTTGTATAGCGAATTATACAAAGCTTGTGCATAGTTTATCGAAATATATTAAGTTTGTGTATAGTTTATACTTCATCCCATTTGATACATTTATTGGAACCTTTTTTGCTCTATTTTCATAATGTACTACGATTATTGTGACACATTTGCTCTATTGTTTATGTTAGAGCTAGTAAAAGTCTAGTTGTATTAAAACTTAATCATATGGGTGAAATTCCTGAGTCTAATGCAATACTTGTAAATAATATATTTTTACTAGTTTAAGTATTCTGTTTTAGCATTGTTTGTGTGTGTGCGTGTGTGTGTGTTTTTTTTTTTTTTTGAGAGAATTGTCTTAGCATTGTTACACTTGGCTGTATTTAAAATATAAAAATGCTTTTAAATATTAAAAATTCAACTTTTATTTCCAAAAAAAAAAAAAAAAAGCTATCAGCTAGATATTTTTTTTTTCCTTTTTTGTTTTTGCTGAAAAAAAAAAAAAAGAAGAAAATGGTTTGAAGGACGCGTTTGACACAGAGGCGAAGAACGGGTGATTCTGTGGCCCTACAGAAACCGAATCCGTTGCAATAACAGGGCAACGCTATAATCACCATATAATCCTCCTTCTCGAGGTCCACGTGTCATTGAATTACTTGTCATAGCGCTTGACGTCAGGTAATTATATCACGGTTCATTCGTTCTCTGTGCTCAAGTTCATGGCGCGCACAAAAGCTAAAACCAGAGAGTCACAACTTCCATTACATACTCATTTGAGCTCCTTCTTCTTCTGCTTCTCTCTTCTTCGCCGTTGAAGGAAACTTCTCTCATTTCTTCTTCTTCTTCTTCGATTTTCTTCGTCTTAGTCTCCCAGTTTCAGAGACCAAAAAATGTTCTACTCGCACCAGCTTCTTGCACGCAAAGCTCCTCTCGGCCAAATATGGTAACTCCTCGATTCTCGACCTGTTTTCTTGAGATTCACTTCTTCGATTATGGTTTTTGAATTCTTGTTTTTGTGTTAGTCTTCATATACGGTTCATTATTTCGTTTGTCAGAATGAAATTTCGAAGTAGAATATTGAGCTTCGGAGCAGAGTGTTTGTCTCCCGAGAGTTTCATCCGTTTCCGCTATTTTAATTTTTTTTTTCTTGTTGTTTCTGTATTTTAAAAAACTTATCGTGATGATAATTCTTTTGGTCTTCAGTTCATGATCTCAAATGCGCTTTTTCGTTCTCTTTGAGTAAATTTTGAAGTAGAATCTGTGGTTTAGTTTTTCAGATCCTGGTCTTTGTTTCCCGAGAATTTCTTCTATTTTCTCGGGAAACAAACACTGTGGTCTGACCCAAAATTTCATTTATATTTACCACTGGCATTTGATACTTTGTCCCTTGCTCTCTGTTTTGTTAATGGAGGATGGCTGCGACGATGCACGCCAAGATTAATAGGAGGAAGCTAGATAAGCTCAACATCATCAAGATCTGGTTCCTTCTGTTTCTCCCTTCTATACTTCTCCTTCATGAAGTTTCAAAGTAGTAGCTCCAATTCACATTCAAGTTCTTTAATCTAGCCGATCCTTTTTTTTTTTTTTCCCCTTTTCTGTTCAAAATTAATTACAGTGAAGAGATATTGAATCCGTCAGTTCCCATGGCCCTAAGGCTCTCTGGAATTCTCATGGGTAATCAAATTTCATTTTCTGAGTCTTCTTCAATTATTTCTGTGAAATTTTGTTAACGCACTAACAGAGACTCTTTCTTCAACTTTGTTAATCAGGTGGAGTAGTCATCGTGTACGAACGAAAAGTTAAACTGCTATACGGTATCTTCGATTCTTTTTGTTTTCCATTTCGTTTGAAATCCCCATTTTAGTTTTCGATTTCTGAAGCAAATCTCTGACGGCCCTTGCGGTATTTCACTCTGGTTTATGGTCCAGATGATGTGACTCGCCTTCTGGTAAAAACATTCTCTCTCTCTCTCTCTCTCTCTCTCTCTGGGTTTTTCTATTTTGAATGAAGATTCCTTGAACTTATTCTATTCATTTATTTTTACCTTTCGAATTTGTTACCTCAGGTCGAGATCAACGAAGCATGGAAAGTGAAGTCTGTTCCAGACCCCACTCTGCTACCCAAAGGAAAAACTCAAGCAAAGTAATTCATTGTTTTGTACATTTTCTTCTTTGTTTTCTCTATATAGAGGCCTTTTTTTTTTTTTCTTCTTTTTGTCTCTCTGTTTTTGCATTAATTTTTTAGTCAACACCATGAAAAAAAATGTGTGCATCCAACAAAATGAGAAAAAAGAAAGAAAAGAAGAATAGGCATGTTAATTTATTAAGGATTTTGTGTCTGGGTGTATCTTTGATGTTTGCAGGAAAGAAGCTGTGACTCTTCCTGAGAACCAAGATACTGATGTCGGGGATGTTGAGCAGTTCCGTAATTCTTCTAACACTACAGCCGGCATGGAGTTCCAGCAGACAGCCTATTTTTCTATGGTAAGGGAACATCCTCCCAGACTCCAGTGAAGAAATCTCTGACATTCATATAAGATCATTAAATATCTTCAAATCATATCGAAGGTATTCTTGTAATTTGAACTTTTAACGGTGGCTCAACGCACCATTTTAGTGATGATTGGAAGGTGCTTGATGAAATGTGCTTCAGTAAAATAATAAGCTGTAATAATCTCAATCACATAACTTCCTTGGAATGTGATCAAACTATAGTCCAAGGTAATATCTGTATTCTCCTTATTTCTAAAGTTTATCAAGTATAGACAAGTTTCTTTTGGTTAGATAAGTTAGGTTTGTTTCTTATAATTTTATAAATAGGAAGTCCATGTATGACCTCCCTAAGTCACTAGGAGTATGATATTTAGGCGTTGAAACATATTTACAGATGGTGCAACACCGGAAATCAAATCACCCGAGGAAATGTTCTGCAATTCTTCATGGATGTAATAAATACATATACCTATCATTGTTTGCACTTTGCAGCGACTTGACAGTGTGGATGAAACGTTGATTAACGGCAATGCCAGGGATGAAGATCATTCTGAACACTTGCATCAAGGTAATCTGAACGCTTCCATCAATTTTCTCTTTAATTCCTTAGTCTGTCTCCTAATTCTTAGCTTTCAAATATGTTGACTGGATATTAGGTATGCTTATTCATATTGTATACATCTGCTAACCTATCACTGATTTTCATTCAGCTGAGCCAGAAAATATTACCTTATTTGAACGATTTGATCCATATCAGGTTGATGCAACTTTGTACAATCGATATGAAAGGTGATCGCCCTAGTTTACAAGCATATATACATCTAATATGTGTATGTATAAACATATATATACTTCTTCCTGTTCTGTAGCCTTTGTACGTGTGGTTAAAGATATACATTTTAGTCTTCAATTCGAGAAAACCTTGCAACAGATAATTTTATGCCCTTTTGGTCTGCTAAATCACATAACTCTTTCTTGATGCACTGCTAACTTATAGTCATTATCTCTCTTATCAATCGTGTCCAGATTTGATGTTGAAGCTGACGATGACACAAATTTGAACTTCACTTCAGGAGAGCATACACAAATTCCCACTACTCTTATTCCCTCTCCACCTCCGCCAGATAAGCCTGAAAGAGGTCAGAAATCTTATAACCAAATACCGTTGTACAAGATTTCCTATTAACACAATTTTCCCTATCGGCACGCTGGTCTACCATTTAGTGAAATTCATTCAAGTCCCTCTCTAAAAATATTTTTGATAAGCAAATTTTGACTTGCTTCTGAAACAAGTTGCAATGTTATTTAAACTAATTCTAAAACCTAGAGTATTTTAATTGATTCCCTGAATCCCTGGTCTACTTTTGTTTTTATCTTTTAGTGTATGCTTCTTTTCTTGATATAGAAAAGTCAACCACATTGAGAAAGGATTGAACTTTCGTCATAATGCTAGGTATTTTTCTGGTCTCCTTGCAGCTTATGAAATCCACAACGAAAATCCAGAACACCAGGTTAATCAGAAGGATGACCACAAAGAAGTTGAAGAGGTAGCATGTAGTATAATTAGATGTAAGCTAAGAACCACGCATACTGTGGGAAAAATAAGACTGAAATAAGTCACACACTTCACCAACATAGAAAATTTGAATGAAGCAGGTTCAACTGAAGCCCAAAAGAAGGAAAAGAGGAAGAGCAGTCGCCTCTTTCATGGATTATGAACAAACTATTGTTCCTGGTCATGTATACCAGTCCTGGCTTCAAGATACTTCGGATATTGTCTCAAGAAGAGGAAGAGGAAGAAGAAATAGAAAGGTACCCTTAATATCTGAACTCCATTTTTCGGTTTATACCATTTCATGTAGAGTAGATGAAGTTCAATCACTAAGCTGGTGTCATAGGTAAGATAAACATTCTACCAAGAATACAAAGGGATTAGCGGGCTTTGTAGCCTCATGTCCCTGGCCATGTTCGTAACCGTTCAGCTCTTACACGAAATATGAAGCCTAGAATACCGCCTGACCCTCTAATGAATTCACTTTATGGGACTAGTCAATACTTTGAGTGTAAAACTTTGGAGATGTATGTTTGAAAATAGTTAAATACATTAAATACTTGTTTCACTATTTCTGCAATGCATTAAAGGTGTGTGTGTGTGTGTTTGTGTTTTCTTCTTTGTTAATGCAATACACATCTCAGAAGGGCATATAGTTTATTATCCTATGTGTTATGCAGCGCACCAGTTTAGTGTCCACCATGAAGATATCTCATCTCATGGAGCTGCCACCTATTGTACTTATCGATGATTTATTAACAACTGGAAATAGAGAAGTCTATTATCCCCAACCTCTGATGGAGATGTGGCTAAAAAGTACCCAAATTCCTCAGAAATCACCTTCTGGTCAGTGGTACTCGTTTGGAGAACTTCCAACTAAAGAGATTTAGTAACTAACTGAAGTAGTTTCCTTGATCCAGAGAGGAACTCCCCACCAATGCCACAAGAAGGACTAAATTATCATGATCCAGTGGGATTTGTAAGCCATTCGATTTGATTTGAAATTGTTTCAGAAAACAATTTAGCTTATGTGTTATATCTGACAAGATGTATTGTGTTTAAATGATAAAGAGTTTTCAAGATCAAAGTGGACTTGGCTCCCAGCCAGTAGATCCCTTTGAGAAGCGGGTAACAAATTTTGAAAATATACCTACTGAAATCCTTGTGGACGAACTAAGATTTAATCTTAGGAAGAATGGATCTGGGATGACTGAAACAAACATCATGCTCACTCCTAGATATTCGGGTATATAGGAACTTTCACTAATGCTTTGCATCCATCACTTCTTCTGAAATAAGTTTTGTTGTTAATGAATTAGTATGGATATTCTTTTGCTTCATGTGTTAAAGGGGATGACGTGAGATCCATCCCAAGCTCAGCTTCTGGACAGGGATATCCTTCGATTAATGCAGAGGTCAACTCGGGACGGTTAGTAGATGTATATATCTTTTTAACAATCCAATGGAAGAGAAAGATGACAAAAACGTTTTGTGCATTGACCCTTTGGAAGCAATGATGCGGGGCTTGGTGTGGTTCAGCATATTTAGTAGACGTTTTCCTTTTCTCTGTTAATTTGTCGTTGCCGGCTTGTTATGTTTTGTTGTTTAGTTTTATTTGCTTATAAACTGTGTCCTTATGTAATGGCCATAAAGTGCGGCATTGTGGCTTAATTATTCAGACTTTGCTTATTATGAGAACTTCTTGTAATGGCTTTAGCCTGTGAATGAAAGTCCATTTAAGACATTGGTTTGAAGTGACCCAATATTCATACAGAAATTGCTGTAGTTTCTGATTGACCTGACTTCTAAGTCACAATGTACCTTGACATGCGATGTTCAATTCGACTTTTATATGATTTTTCTGTTTAAAAACACGGTGTAAAGTATTGACTGTCGACAGATCCAACAAGAAAAGGACTTATTCTTCATCTAGACACAGCAGCGGCGGCCTTTCACCTGTAGCAGAAAATAATCCATGGCGTGACCCAGCTGATCCAAATTTCAAGTTACCAAGGCTATCTGAGAATAATGGCCTGACACCAGATCAAGGTATATGCACTAACAATCCTTGTATTGTTTAACAAATAGCATTGTAGTTTAGATTTCAACATCGTTGCTTTGTTGACAGAAATACTGGTGGAAACTGGACCTACACAAACCCAGCAACCAATGATTAATCACTCGGTTGACAAAATAACTGACTCTATAATCACGTATGGTTTTTCTAATACCTCGATTGAGCCTTTGAACCATTGAAACTTTCATCATGCTAATTTCGTTTATTTCGCTTACAGGCAAATGAAGGCACATTTCGATACGCCAGGAGCACCTCAACTAGAATCCCTGAACCATCTAGCTAATGGAATGAACCGAAAAGGAGCAGCTCTGCTCTTCTATCAGACTTGTGGTACTAACCTTCCCATTCATATTTTCACCTTGCATACTGCTTCCCGTGCTCATTATCACTTTAAATAATATGAAACTAAGATATATGGTAACCAAATCTGCAGTTCTAGCTACTCGTGATGTTCTAAAAGTCGAGCAAAAAGTGCCGTACGGGGAGATTTTTATTTCCAAAGGAGCAAAGATGTGATGAGGTGAGGTAAATTTAAGACACTAGAGTGTATAGCATGTCTTGTAACAAAGCAGAAGCTGAAGCATTGGTACTTAGATTATGAAAATTGGCACTAACTAATGGTATAGATGGGAGAGACTCCCCTTTGTTCTACGGCTCATAGACTTCCTGTAATTCTCCTTCGTTTCTGAACAAGAGAGTAATTAGATTTAGGCATTTGCATTTTCCTTGGGTTGGAAAGCGACACTTATATATTGCTATTTGCTGAATGTTGTCTGACTATCAGAATTCAGAAGTTTCTTTTTATTAATTGTTTAGACTGCTTACTAGAATTCTTGTCAGTGCATATAAATCTTTGTTGCGACAAATGAACTCTATTTGTCATATTATACAGCGAGTACTATTGCTATGATATCATAGTGTTACTGTCTCGGTAGTATTTCTTAATGCGGAAATGTGAGAATGATAGTTATTTTATCATATTATAAATGCTCACTTGACACGGGTGATATATATGCATACATAAATATATACATGTATACATATACATAAATACGCGTGTATGAGATAAGCAAGGGAAGCTACCATTAATCGAGTTTCTGATATGGCTCACAATTTTCTATACGACTCGAAAACGATACAAAATAAACGGGTTTGCGTGATCCATTTAATTTTCATATCAATTTCGAATTGACACGTGTAACACGTATAATAAACGAGTGGGTTTCGGGCCAACTCGCTTAACCCGAAAATAACCCGTGTAACCCATTTAATTAAACGTGTCATTTTCGTGTCGTGTCAATACAACACTTATACGACACATTTATTAATATTTTAATATATTAAACGTGATTTTGATTAATTCTAAGCATATTTATAGAAGTAAAATTAAATTAAATAGTACATAATCGTATCAATTTTGAATACTCGTGTCAAATCGGGTCATAATATGATATATGACATGTTTATTAAACGGGTTACACGTGTCGTGTCGTGTTACACGTGTATTAATCATGTCGTGTTCGGGTTTAAATTTTTGATACATTCATTAATCGTGTCGTGTTCGGGTTAGATGTTATCGTGTCGTGTCGTAATCGTGTCGATCCGAACATGACACGATAACACGAATTGCTCCTAGTTTCTGACTTATATCAGTCCAAATGATCTAAATTAATTGAGTGTCTGAAAAAGGTTTGAAACACTATCAAATTTATTGTCCTCTTATTGTCCTCTCTCTCTCTCTCTCTCAAACCAAACATGTTGCATACTTATCATCTATCTGTATATTCTATACCTTCAAATAAAGCAAAATTAGCCGAGAAAAAATTGCAGCATCTAAGTTCGAACTGTAAGTTACATAATTTTTTCTCCGAAGTTAATGTTGGATAACATAGATGAATGGGCAAAACAACCTAATTAATATGATTTAGGAGCAGCTTTATTTTGGGGGAATTTAATGCTTTAGAATCTCAACTTGAGAAGACAGGTAGAAGCCACCAGGGATTAGTTGAAGATATGGTGGTTACACCTTGTTTTGTACTCGTTAAGAACCCATAAATATAATTTCACATGTAAATAATTATACAATAATATGATTCTTTAGATGCATGCACATGCTTTCACGATTACAAAACTACGCATTTTATTTTTAATTCCTAAACTGTCACCATATCTTTATGCCACTTTCTTTTATAATTTGATAAATATTTTTTTTGGGGTGAAAATCGTCAATTTTATAATTGGATAAATAATTCCATATGAAGGTTCTCTCGTCAATGCATTTGACTGGTAAGTCA
Organism: Parasponia andersonii; assembly: GCA_002914805.1. Lineage (NCBI taxonomy): Eukaryota > Viridiplantae > Streptophyta > Magnoliopsida > Rosales > Cannabaceae > Trema > Trema andersonii. The sequence continues at coordinate 48,808 of JXTB01000233.1, read as the reverse complement.
GTTCTTACATTTTTAAACAAATTGTATGCGGGATATCTCACTGCACCACAAATGTGATGATTGATGGATAAAATATCGTCACAGATCAATTTTATTAAGTTCGTTTAAATATATAATACATGTGATAGACTGATAGTTATTCATTTCAGTTCACAATTCCTTTTTATTTTGGTATTTTATTTCAGTTAAATGGATACAAAAACCAATCGTATTATTAAGCCTACAATTCTTTTTCTCTCTTGTAAATGTTGTTCAAATAAACAAATGAAATATATATATATATATGTATTAGTAATTTGACCATATATATTAGATATGATGTAAAAAAGTCAAATGACGTGCAAAGTGCATGGCCAAAAACCCTTTTTTTTTCTTTTTTTTTTTTTGCCTTTTTTTGAGAAAACCAAAGAAGAACTTCATTGAATTACAGCATATTTAAAATAAAGATCTTCCTCACTATTATTTATGAATTTACATATATAAATGGATTCTTATTCTTATCTTATAACAATGCCTTAACTCATTTCCTTTATTAGGGCTCCTCCCCATTATGCCATTATATTTAATGACCCTTTTAATCAACCCTACCCAGTTCCCCAATTAACGCCATCACTTACTCAATCACTCTCTCTCTCTCTCTCTCTCTCTCTCTCTCTCCCTCACTTACTCAATCACTCTCTCTCTCTCTCTCTCTCTCTCTCTCTCTCTCTCTCGGTCATGTGGTCACCTCAATGGCTGAGATCACCCAGCAGAGTTCAGAGACCAAAATCATCACGGCCACAAGCCTTCTCTTGCTCATCCTTTAAAGACATCCAAACCCTCCTCCAAGAAGAGCAACAACCCGAGCCCGAGTCCGAGTTCGGGCTCCTAAGCCCGAGGCGGGCCTCCATATTCCACCGGGTCCGGATCTCCAGCTCGGTCCTCCGCCTCTGGGCCCACCACCGCAACCCGGCCCCGCACATCCCGCCCCTACCAGACGGAGACCAGCGGGTGGTGATCTTCTACACCAGCCTTCGCGTGGTCCGCAAGACCTTCGAGGACTGCCGGGCCGTCAGATCCATCCTCCGAGGGTTTCGTGTCCCGATCGACGAACGAGATGTGTCGATGGACGCCCAGTCCCTGGACGAGCTCCAGGGCATTGTGGGGACCAAGAGCCTGAATCTGCCGATGGTCTTCATCGGCGGGAGATTCGTAGGCGGCGCCGACGAGATCCGGCAGCTCCACGAGTGCGGAGAGCTGAAGAGGCTGATCCAAGGTCTACCAGTGGTTGATCTGACGAGCTGTGACTCGTGTGGAGGGCTGAGATTCGTCGTCTGCGACGAGTGCGATGGAAGCCATAAGGTTTACACGGGAGGAAAGTGTGGGTTTAGGACTTGTTTGGCTTGCAACGAAAACGGTCTCTTGAGGTGCCCTTCTTGCTCTCCTATTCGAATTAGACGCAACTGCAAACAAACGTAGCTTTAGGGGAAGAAACGTTGTCGTTTGAATTTAATTTTTTTCTGAGTCTTAGTTCAAGAATTGTGGAATTTTAAGAGGTTAATTGTATCTAGAAATTGATTTAGCATTTTAGAAATCATTTTTTCCGAATAAGTATTTTAGGTTTCAATTTAATTTTGACTCATACTGCATTACCCCCTCTCACTTTGGGGTATATAATTTCAAAAAGGAGAAAATGGGGGGAAAATTTTTTTTGTTATAACTCAAAAGGATTTATTGATAATGGAGTGAATATAATTTGCTATTATGTTCATGAATTCAATTATGACATATGGTAGTTGATTCGTTTTCATAATAATGCAAATTCTTTTGAGTAAAGAATAATGCAAATTAGTTGTCTAGTTTGTAACTTACCTAACTTGTTGATTCGTTAATTTTTGTTTAATAAAATATATTTCCTTAGTAACCAAATTTTGTTAGTTTTAGCCTTTTAAGCTAATGCTGATGCACCTTTTTTTTTAAAAAAAAATACGTGTTTATCAATGAGATTTTTTATCTGTTATCAAGATTGAGAAGTCAGTTTGACTTGTAGTGCAGAACCTTTTACTATGATATACTATACATCTATTATTCTTAAGGAAAAAGAGGAGGAAGATTTGTTGTGACTCACGAGTGACAAGTGTTGTTCATATTATTTTTTAGGAAATTCTTTCATGATAATAACATTATTTATGTTGAATGAATTTTTTTACATTTTAAGAAAAGAATTACTAACATGTTAAACATGGAGCGTGGCTGGGTTGATTTATGTTTTGCATAATAAAGCAAATTTGGTTGTTTTGATTATTAACTTTACTAATTTTATGACAACCTCGTTCGTATCATTTCCATATGTGATAACGCAAATTTGTTAGTATTAGCCTATTAGGCTAATTCTCCTGTTTTTTTTTTTTTTCAATGAGATTTTATATAGAAAAAAGGCTCGAGGCTAAGCAATATAAAGCCTAATAACAAAAGCAAAAACAAAAAGTTTTAAGCAAAACAATGCAGGTGCAGCAATGGTTGTGCTTCTGCATGTCTCTCTTCATTAAAGTTCCTCTTAAAAAAAAAAAAAAACCCTAACGTGACTCAATTGACAACTCAATTCCTTATTCCTTCTCGAAGTAGACTTGGAATTGTTGTAACAATAATTCATAAATTAATTGTTGTAACAATAATTCATCAATTATTAAATTTTTTAATGAAAATAAATTATTTAAATGTAATTATTATAATAATAATTCATAAATTATTAAAATTTTTAATAGAAATGAATTATTTTCAAAACATATAATTTGATAACTATGAATGAAAACGTGATTTTGAATTTTAGACTAGTAGAACAATTGCTATATCAAAGACAAGTTGGTAACTATGTTCGATGAGACTACTCTCGGAATCAAACATCATAATCATAGTCGTATATGACTTATTTCTGTTCAAAACTAACTCTTTATAAAACAAAAATCATTATTACAATAATTGTATAATTTAGGATACTCCCTGACATAAATTAAAAGTTTGGAAACTAAAATAATGAGTATAATTTGGGGCTAAACTCCATAATAAATAAATAACAAACAAAGTAAAATAAAGGGAGGATTAGGGGGCATGCAGCGTGCTCTGGAGTATGCTAAACCAGTTGGGCTTACTATAGGTGTTCAAGCCCAAGAGATGATTTCCCTTCCAAAGCAGTTGTATTGGCCTATTGCCTATTGGGCATGGACGGGTTAATGTAGTTGGACATCATTTTCAGGAAACATGAATTAAAGTTAATATCAATTATTTCACTGAGCAAAATTTTTTTTAAACCTCAACTGATCATCGCCACTTATTACATATATAAGTAAAAAGAAATAACTTACGTAAAATCTCAACTAATCACCGCCACTTATTACATATATAAGTAAAAAGAAATAAAACTTCAACTAATCACTGCCACTTATTACATATATAAGTAAAAAGAAATAACTTAACAAAGTCGAACTCCCCGACTAATACTCAAGGCAAATTCTTTAACCAGTACCTAATCCCTATCTCACCCATTAAGTTAGCCTTAATGGATTTTCAACCTCTAAATTCTAAATAAACATTACATTTAATCTCATTTAGAATTACCGTTAACTACAACTTTTAGCATCTAAATTCTAAACGTTTCATTTAGAATTGATTAGAGTTTTCTAAAAAATAAAGTGGTATAATTACTTGACGAGTGTGAGTCACCTTGTCTTTCTCCATTCAAGAAATCCATTTAGGGGCCATAAGCAGGGGAAAATTGCGCCATTATCCTTCATATTTCACCGTTTTGGCAATTTAGTCCCTAAACAATTACATTAACATTCTTTATTTTTTTGTAAAAATTACAATGATTATCCAGGGATTAAACATTACAGTAACACCACTAGGGCTTTAAAAGAATGTCAAAAAATCAATAAAATTTCACCATTTAAATAAGTTATTCTTACGGTAAATTATAGTTCTCATATACACAATTAATTGTTATGCTTTTGGAAAATATTTCCCTAAACCGGCGATGAAAAATAGTTTTTTGGAAAAAGCTACAGTGAAAAAGAAAATTCACGGAAAAATTAAAGGTCAACCGGAGAAGGAAGAAGAGGAAATTACACTAACATCCCTCAATTTATGTCATAATCATAATAATACCCTTGGAACTTAATAATTGCGTGAACGCCTGTACTTTTTTGTAGTTTAAGAAAAAGTTCCAGAAATCTCATTTACTTGTCAGATTGACTTAAATTTTACCAATAAAAGTGTTCACTTAATTATGACTTGCTTATATGAACACGACAATAAATTGTTTTAAGTAAAAAAGAATCACTGAGAAGGGTAAAATTTTGTTAATTTTTTAATCATCCTTTAGCACCACGTGTGTGTACAATATTTATTTTTCAAGAACACAGTAGTGTATAATATTTATCTTTCGGTTCATGAACGCTAAAAGTCAGTATAATTTCCTAAGGAAAAAAAAAATAATCAGGAATCAAATTGCCGAAAAGGTAAAACATTGCATTGGAGAGTAAATTTCCTTCTCCATATAACTCTTAAATAGACTTCAAGACATAGTAAAAAGGGCAATTATAGTGGGGATGCCCAAAACAACGTTACTTTTATATCAATGCTAGAAAAATTGAGGGCCAAACATACAAAATAGGTAAAACATTATGGACCAATAGTACTTATTTCCTCTTCAGTTTTCCGTTGAGGAACTAGACTTAAAAAAAAAAAAAAAAAAAGAAATTATTCACCGTAGAGATCCAAAAGGCCTTCTTCTCTGGCGGGTTG
>JXTB01000233.1:0-43864 GCA_002914805.1 Parasponia andersonii | reverse complement strand
GAAAATTTAGCATGCACATTTTTTTATTGTAAAAAGTAAGATAGAGAAATAGCATTAATGATGCACGTCTTTTCATGCACTTCATTATAGTCATTGGATCCTATGGCTAAAAAAAAAACACCTACTCATGGATAAAGAAAAAAAATACGTGTTAGATTGGCAACCATATATATATATATATATATATATATATATATATATATATTGTTTTTTCAAATTGATGTCACGTTCTATTGTTGTTGTCAATTATAAGAGATGTTTATCTTTATAAAATTAAAAAAAAAATTTACAAACTATAACCAATTCTTTTATTAATTTATTTTTTCCTTCACTATCAAATATTAATCCCACATTTTAAATAGTAAAAATAACCAAAATAAAAACTCAGACAAGAAGTATTGAATACCAATTCAATTGCAACTCTCCGATGCGTAAGAGATCCCACATTAAGGATGTATCTTGTTGCAAAAAATTCACAAGTGCATGAAATATCATAAACAAGTAATAAAATAGTGAGTATGAATATAGTCTCACGTACCAAAATTTAGCTAACCTCAATTTGAGTAATAAAATAGTGAATATGAGTATCGTTCCACGAACACTAATGATTTACTTAAGTATCGAAATTTAACTAACCTTAATTTATTTGAATTAATCGACTTGTAAACATCCTAAAGAAAATAAAATTCTAAAACTGAAAATAAAATCAAACTAGAACATAATTAAACTAAGAAAAACAAAAATATTAAATATAAACATCCTAAAGAAAATAAAATTCTAAAATTGAAAATAAAATCAAACTAGAACATAATTAAACTAAGAAAAACAAAAATATTAAATATAAACATCCTAAAGAAAATAAAATTCTAAAATTAAAAATAAAATCAAACTAGAATAAGTGTCGTCCCACTCCTCTGTCTTCCACTCTTTGTGAACTACAGTGTTTCTTTATCTAAAACGGTGTATTTTTATTTTATCTCATAGTCCTTTTATAGCTAAAGAAATAGTGTTTTCACATTATTCACGGATTTCTATACTTACTCAATTCTAATCAATGATATGACATAGTAATTTCATATTCATTATTTATTTCTTTCATTTTCTCTCTTTGTTTTACATTTCTATTCAAAATTGCTCATTCGCAATAATTTTGTGAGGAGAAAAACCGTAGGCTCGGCACGAATTACAAGAGCTAATTGGTGCTTCAAAAAGTTAGGAGGTTAACGTGGCGCAATATTACGGAAGTAAAAATTGATGCACAAGACGTGAGATGTACAAGATCCAACACTTAAAGCACACCTGCACCATCTATCTTCTGTGTGGGGCCCAGCTAATCGGCTGCTCCAACCATCCATTCACTTTTCTCTACGCGTACTCTACACTCGCCAATCCTATGCATCCGTTAGTTTAATCCGACGGCCTGAAATCGTCCAGAATCTTTTTTTTTTTGTTTCTTTTTCTTCTTTTCTATTTCACCTAAATTAAACAAATTAAATCAAATTCTTAAATCTAATAAAAATCTAATTAAATTAACTTAAACTAATTAAATTAAAGTATCTAAACCTAATAAAATAACATAAAACTAAATCTAAACTAAATAAAATAAAATTACTTAAATTACTTAAAATCTAAATTAAAATAATTCAAAATACCTAAATTTAATAGATAAAAAGCACAATTAACTCTATAAAAATAGAGTTATCATATCTTGACTAGCCCATTTATTATTGGTCCCCTCTCCAATCTCCCCTGCTGTAACCGTATACTAATGCGAGCCTTGGAGGACATATACATGTATATCCCTAGTAATTGAGCTTGTACTACATGTCCGTCACGTTCTTCTTCTTCTTCTTCTTCTTCTTCTTCATTTTTCATTTTATTTATTTTTATTTTTTATTTTTACTGAAGTTCTTGTACAAATCGGGGCATACATTAACTGGTTAAGCCATAGTTTGATGTGATAATGATCAAACCACCCTCATAAATGATCTTCATCTGTGAGTCACATTAGCTGCCGTATCATCCCTCTAACAAGAAACAAATATTCATTAATGTGATGAGCCCACAACGACTTCAAATGTCAGTTTTTTATTGATCCACACAATCCCATTCCTTGTAGACAATTAGTCAAATATGTTCAATTACTTTAACGACTGAAGTTTTACCAATAAAAAAGAAGAACTAACATATCTCTAGATGACTTGAGAGAGAGAGAGAGAGAGAGAGAGAGAGAGAGAGAGGTGTAAGTGGCTATTGACATTTTGGATTTGATGCTAATCTTAAGCGGCCCAAAAGAAAGTTCCAAACACTACAATTTTTTATCACACTTTGGGCCATTTTTCTTTGGAGCTCAAACCAATTGTTAATTGGTCATGAAAGAGACTAATTACTGCTTGTAACAACATATTTGTTTACTAACCTCTCGTTAATTTATCTACTTGATTCAACATCGAAATCAATCAAAGATAGATCTAATGTTATATATATGTACACCTATGTTATCTTTTTTCTTTGAACAGACGCAACTTAAAAAATCACCAACATAGGAGATCAAGTAACTTCAGTCTTTCACTGAGACAAGTCCAAGGACTCATAATAATGACCCTCTTAGATTGTAATGCAAGAATACGCCACATTAGTATAGGGGATCTATCATGAGAAACTATCTAGGCATGACTTTTCTTGTAGTTGAAGATTATTTATGTCACTCTCTCTAAAGTGGACAAAGTTTTAATATGCTTCTATTAGAATAGTATATACGCCTTAAATAGTATATCAACTACTTGAACATGTGGCATAAGAAAAAGACATTTAATTTAGCAGTTTATAGCCATCGACTAGTAAACTCGGACAAAAACAAAGACCTAAATATTTTTCATGATGATGCATGCGTAGGATCCACATATATATATATATATATTATTCTTTTTTGTTTTTCCTGGCCTAAGTCTTATTGAAGATTAGGTTTTCTTTCATTTTCACAGTTGTAGTATGAAATTGTAAGAGTATAATGATAACGGATTATCTTTCAATCTAATTTATTTTATTGGTAGTGAATATATATATATATATATATGACACAATCTAGTAGGTATTTTTTTTTTTACTTATGCATAAGTATCAATTTGGCTAATGAAAATTTAGCATGCATATTTTTTATTGTAAAAAATAAGAGAAAGAAAGAGCATTAATGATGCACGTCTTTTCATGCAAGAAAGAGCATTAATGATGCACGTCTTTTCATGCACTTTATTATAGTTATCGGATTACTGTCTAATGGTGATCCAACGGCTAAAAAAAAAATAACTACCCATAAATAAAGAAAAAAAAATACCTATTGGATTGGCAACCATATATATATATATATATTTTTTCTTTGTTTTTCCTGGCCTAAGTCTTATTGAAGATTAGGTTTTCTTTCATTTTCACAGTTGTAGTATGAAATTATAAGAGTATAATGATAACGGATTATCTTTCAATCTAATTTATTTCATTGGTGGTGAAATTGATTGAATATTACTATACTTGATTCAGAGTCGAGAAATTCCAAAGAAAAGTTGGGCCTTGTTCGGCTATTTTGAGACTTTGGGACTTGCTTATTTTTATTACTAATAAGCTTATATACTAGATCTGAAAATAATGGAATTAAAACTCATACATAAGAAATGAAGATTATATGTATATATAAATAAATTTTCTTTTGTAGAACTGATGATATATGGTCTTACATATTCCTTGGCAGTTGGTAGTAGACGATCATATTGTTGAGTACCGATTCCAACCGCTGACGACATATATTTGTCGAAAGGAGTGGAATTGTATAACGTTTCTCAAATCAAATTGCATGCTCAACCAACAAGATGGCATGCAAAGAAAATGTGCAAATGTCATTTAGGAAAACGTTAATAAAAAAAAATTAAATGTAATAAACATTAATAAGAAAATATTGTAGTTGTAGAATAGTAGTACACCTAATGAGAAAAATCCTTATCCTTTTCTTTAATTAGTAGTTTGAATCATATTACAGGTATTTACATGCAAATAAAAGGAGAGCTTTTGATAACTTTTGGTGTGTATTGTGTAAACGGAAGATTTGATTTGGTGGAGTGGTTGCGAATTTGTGATGGTTAAATACCTAATTTGACTTCATTTATTAATCACAAATTTAATTTGTCAAAAATTTATATAGTTAAATTGCCACCTGTGTTGCTGCCGATTGAACAATTTATGAATGTATTTTATCAACATCATATCTAGGCAAGGACTTTAAGGTAGTTAAACTCAGTTTTCTTCCCTTTCTTTTTATTTTTCTTAGCAAGAACCTGGGTTGTTGGAGTATTACTTAGTTTATTTCGAAATTGCAGATTCTGATTAAGAAAACTTTGATTGATCATTTTATTTATTCATTTATTTATTATGTGTTCTTCTTGAAGTTGGACCATTATAATGACAACTTCATCCTGCAGGTGGCGAGATCATGTATTCGGAATATTATATGTATTATATTAAAAATTTATAATATATACTTGAAATGCAAAAGAAAGGGTTGTGAAGAGTTGGACATAATTCCAAGTAAACGAAGAATTTGACATAGTTAATTTTTAGCTCTATAGAGGAGATAACATGTGGCTATATTGGTGACGATGTCGGCTACCTTTTTCTAGGCACCATTTTATAATAGTTGATATTTCTATTTTTTTTTTTTTTTGGTAATGAAAGTTGATATTGCTTAATACCTACATGATTGGAATTATTATACTTAATAATAATTTATTCAAAGTCTATCCATTTAAGAAATAGAATAAGTTAGAATTATAGCCTCGACTGGGACATTATCAAAGGAAGTTCGATTAGTTGAATTATGCAACTTTTTTTTTTTTTTTTTTTTTTACCGGGAGTGGGGGAAGTGTCTAAACGACCAAAAGGTAGCAAATATAAAAAGACAACCTCTTTGCCTTACTTTCCACGCTATAATTAGGTTGGTTCCTGCAAAATTTACTACAGTACTTATTCACTCCATCAGAATATTGTTGGAGAATTATCCTTTCTTCTTCTTGTAAAATGAAAATTAGATTATTTTTTCTAGAAAAACAAATTCATATACTTTTTTAAAAGGAAATTCATATACTTTTTGAAATAACGAATTATAAAAGGATTTTGTTATCTGTTAGATAAGATTATTATTATCTATTAATTACATGAGCAATTATCACGTAGTATAGTGCTAGATTAATTCGGTCTTTTCATGGACTAGTACTGGTAGGGGCTTATATTCCAGAAAATAAATAAATAAGTAAAGAGGAATCTACTTTTCAGTTTAGAGCAACAATTTATTTTCCCAAGAAAGTACACAAATAAGCAATTACGTAGATCCGCCATTTATGAATTCCAATATTTAAATTAAATAATGTGTAAATTGATTCCTTAACTATAGATGATTGCGTGGAAAATCTTACCTTGAAAGTGAAGAAATGGCAAAATGTTATCTATAATTCTCGTTTCATTTTACATTTATTCATCACTGAATACTTACATACGCTGGCGACATAATTAAATTGCCAACTCTTTAAATAAAGAAATCAGGCTGTAAAATTAAATATTATTGGGAAATTAACCGTGGAAAATCAGTTTTTTTTTTTTTTTTTTTTTATCAAACTTTCGAAACCAAAGCCATAAGGAATCTTTAGATTTTCTATTTATTGTAAAAATTCTTCCAATTTTCCCTTCAAAACAAAAATTCTCCCAATTAACTATTATCTAAAAACTTCTTATGTAATATAGATTCCCACACAATTATTTACAGATCAATTAGACAAATATTGTTCAGTGATTAACATCTCTATAGTTTAGTTTGAGGAATTCTTAATTGTATTGTTCTTGTTGTAGTAAATGACTTAATTTAATAAACTATAATTTCTTTTTTTCTTAAAAAAAATGCATTTTAGATTTTAAAAAATTAATAGATTAAATAAATCCAAACCAAAATAAAAGTCCCATGTTTTTCAAATTAGGCACAAAAAATTATAAACACTCATGAAATATTTCAAAATAAAAGATGTAAAGAACTTCGGATTTTTTTTTGAATTTTTTCCCCCAAAAATACCAAAATGACAATTTGGTTCAGTTTTTTTCTTTTTTTTTTTTTAAGAATTATAACCATTTTTTTTTTACTATACTAAGACTCAAACTCCCCTCTCTTATACATCACACACACTTCGTACATTTTGGACCGACCGAGCTATAGCCTCGTTTAAGTTTGTTTGTTACATGTATAATTTGGTAATTAAGCTCAGCATTTGAGACTTTTAATTAAGGCAGATTTTTTTTTTTGGTCATTTTAAATTAATGCCGCCTCATTTCATGATTACAAATAAGGTGATTTGATTATTGTTAAGTTAAAAAAAATAATCGTCACGAAAGATATATTTATAGGAATTCCTACTGGGGTTTCTTCAAAATGGCACAAAGTACAAGATCTTTTTAGGAAAAATTCCAAGATATAATGCATGCAGAAGGAGATAAAATCAACTTGCTTTTTAAATAAAAATTTATGTTTGGATAAGTTGTCTTGATAAATATTCAGTTATCTTTATTTTTATGATAATGCATGCAGAAGGAGATAAAATCAACTTGCGTTTTAAATGAAAAGATCAAATCAATTTATATTTGGATAAGTTGTGCTGATTTTTTTTTTTCTCTAAATTGATACGAGTTGGCGTTAATCAATTAAAAACCACGAACGACCGCAAAATAACTTCAATTACCCGAATGAATCATTTCCCATAATAAGTCAACAAATTTGGATGAACCTAAATTAATCCATGTAAGTTGACATTGTATTTCTTATTATCTCTTGTTTTATCCTTTGTTCACTGTTCATGGTTTTGAAAACTAAAAACCATGTATTTAAAAAAAATAAAAAATAAAATAAAATTAACCATGTTGTTCTGAGGAAAGACAACCTGAGACAATATTTTGAAAAGAAAGAAAAAATAATAATTGTTGAAACAACTATTCCCAATGTATGGATCAACTTGCTGGTATTAGTGTATTAGGAGCCTTGGTTTTTCTTTTTCATAACTGGCCCATTGAAACATAATCATTATTTTGGAAATTTGAATATTCATTTTACAAATTTAGTAAGTATTTTTTTAAAAATCTTATCACATAACATTAATTTCTATACATCAATTTAATTACACTCAAGATTTCCAATTTATTAATTCTCACTTTGGTTAATTATTATTGACAATTCCACACAAGGCAGGAAATATCTTGGAAAGTACAAACACAAATTTTGCACCTAAAGCCAAACAAAAACAGGCCACCAAATGAAATCTGATATATTACATAATACATAAAAAAGAAAAAAGAAAAAAAGAAATCATGAAAAAGACATTTATATTTTTCTAACAAATAAAATATAGAAACAAACGATCGTATAATTTCTTAGGTAGAGTAGAGGATTAAGTCTTATGCAATAAAGAATTAGAATTTTTCTTTTAAAGCCACCAAAGTTAAATAAATACATGTAGTGATGAAGGCCAAGGTAGGTTTTTAACTTTTACTAAGTCAAAATGAGATATTCTTAAAGACAAAATAAAAGTGAGTCTTGTTACCATCTTCAAAGAGTCGTTGCCGGCAATCGAAGACTCCAAAAACATATATATCCAAACGCGTCATTATGTTTTTAGCCAATTCCCAACCTTAGCTTCACAGTTGCCGTAGCCTTTGGTCCTGATTCCCTTTCCTTGGATCCATTAGGGGCTTCATTTCATTCCCTTCGACTTGCCAAACAAATAAATATACTAGATTTGAATATTTTGTAATTTAAATTATAAAATTTAGACTTTATAAAATAATATTATTTTTAAAAATAAATCTTTTAAGTTGATTTTCTAAATAATTTTAACTAATGTCTTCAAAAAATTAAGTAAACTAATAAAAACTAATATAATTTTAACAAAAGATATTATTATTTTTTCGTTAATAAAATAATTAAAAAGTCAATCAATGTTATTAATGTTCAAAAATTTTAAAATATCATTTTAAAAAAGTCCAAAATTTTAAAGTTAAATTATAGTACACTTCAATTTCGGTGTTTTTTCTTTTATCCAATTCACCCATTATTATTATTATTATTATTATTATTATTATTATTACTACGGGGGAGGGGGGGACTTTATCATTATTGTGATATTGTCATTATTATTATTATTGCTGCTATGATTTAAAAAAACACTCGGTCAAACGTATAGATTACATTACAACAGGTAGAAGTACACATGTAATTAATTTAAATAAAGAATAATAGTGTATACATTACAGTGTACGCGGTTTCAAACATATTTTCTGAGTCCAAATTTGCCAACGAGCACGCGAACATGGCTTACGATCTTTACCCACTTCCTTATTCAACTCACATTTTTCGATTCTGGTGTCTTTGATTACTTCCAACCTTATTTTACTCTGTCCCAAATATTTTTTTTTTTAAAAGAAAAACCAAAGAAGAAGAAGAATAACAACAACAACAACAACAAAAACAAAGCTCTGGTTTTGGTCTGAGTTTGGTTGGTGTGAATAATACAGTTGTCATCGGAAATTAAAAAAAAATGATCGAGAAATGGAAATTCAATCGGTTCAGGGAACATTTGGGACTTGTAGCTATGGTGGTGGCATGCTTTTTGGCTCATAATATGAGTTTTTGTTGGTCTATGAATGATGAAGGTTCGTTTTTGGATTTTAGTTTACATGTTTTTCTTTTTTCTTTTTTTTTTTTTTTCCTTTGGATTGTTTGTTTGGTTAGCTAGAAAGTAGTGGAAAGTGATGATGGGAAGATAAATGTTTTCAGGATTGGCGCTTTTGAGGTTTAAGGAAGGAGTTAAAAGTGATCCGTTTAACGCTTTGGCTGGTTGGAAAGATGATGTTGGAGAGCTTAATCCATGCTCCTGGTACGGTGTGGAGTGTTCACATGGAAAAGTCGTCTCTCTGTGAGTACTTTAATATCCCTTATTTGAATTAATACACGCTGAAGAAATTGCTCTCTTTTTTTTTTTTTAAATATATATTTTCTTTCTTCTTCTTCTTCTTTTTCTTTTGGTTTCCCAGAATGGGTAGGGGAAAAAAAAAAAAGAAAAACCATTGTGTCTTGGTCATTGATTGATAGAATAAGTTCCCAGTATTTGATAGATCAATACTGAAACTGGTTTGAATATCTATATATGCTTATATGTTCTTAATTTTGGGCATGGTTTCAGCCTGATGATATATAAACGTTGAAACTTGAAATAAATAAGGCTTAAAAAGTTAACAAGTAGTCTAATAATGACAGCATAATTTGATAATTTGACAGCAAAAGGCTAAATTCTCTATATGATTAGGAACAGTCATTAGAAACATAATAAGGTCCATGGTTATTCTCCATTAGTTCAATAGTTTCTGCATGCTAATGTTATGTATCCTTATCACTCATCAGTACCAAGTTTTGTTACCAATAAGTAAATCCATAACTTTTCTGACTAATGTTCATCTAGCTGTCCTGTTAATATAGGAGTACTCTTGTCTGATTTAGTGATTTCATTTATTTTTTCTGCACAAAGTTGTTTTAAGTTCGTTGATTATGTCTAATCATCCTAATATTAGATGTATACATTGTGTAGGAACTTGAAAGATCTTTGCCTTGGAGGAACACTGGCATCAGAACTTAAAGACCTTGTCCACATAAAATCAATGTAAGCATTTCTTATACAGCCAAATTTCTCCATTCTCATTGATGTTGCCTCTGATATTTTATTCTCATAGCAATTGGTTTTCTGCAGCATTTTGCGTAACAACTCCTTTACCGGAGTGATTCCTGAAGAGATTGGCGAGTTGGAAGAGTTGGAGATGCTCGATTTAGGATACAACAAGTTCAGCGGACCACTTCCGGCAAACCTCGGCAGAAATTTGTCACTGACATTCCTGTAGGTTTATAGGGTCGCAACTAGCCAGTTCAACTCTGTGTTTCATTCTTTCTATATCTGCTTACTGACTTTTCTGCCTGAACTTGCAGACTCTTGGACAACAATGGGCTTCTCGGTAGCTTGTCCCCTGAACTTAATGAATTAAAGATGATTTCAGAGTTTCAAGTCGATGAGAACCAACTATCTGGTGCAGCTAAAGAATTGTCTTCCAACCAAAGACCAAGCATTTGGTATGTAACAGAAGTTTTAGTTTTTGCAAGGCACCTTTTAGTGGGTCTCAATTGAAATTTCTTTCATTCCAAGAGGAAACAAGGAAAATTCATACAAAACAGTCTTTCATTTTCTGTTTGAGCACATTTAAAAGCAGGAGCATTATGACCGACACTGGAAAAACCAGCAATTCCCTAGAGTCACAAGAAATTGTATCATCATTTGTTAATATCATGCCTTTGGAAAACTTAACTCTCTATTATCATTTTCGTTATTTCTTTTTTTTTAAGGACTGTTCTATGCATTTGGAGGTAGTGCATATTCTGATCTTGTGACATTAATTACTGCTTCTATCTTTGCCAGGAAGCAGGCTGAAGACTTCCTTCATCGGCGAGTGCTACAGCAGGAGTTTGCAGCGGATTTACCAAGACCTACACCTGCTCCTGAGCCACAATCTAAATTTGGGCCATTAGTTCAGCCTCAATCAGGATCTGCCCCTGCATCACCTCCATCTTCATCATCTGGTGCTGAAGAAGCTACTGCACCACCAAAACGAAAGCCAGCTTTACCTCCACCACCTACTTCCTCTTCACCACCTCCAGTTTCTGCTCCAAGCGCTTCTCCACCTGTCAAAAACAAAAGAAAAAGTTCAATTCCTCATTCTGCAATATTGGCTGGAGCCATTGGAGGAGCTACACTTCTTGTAGTTGCAATAGTTGGCTATCTGTGTATAAAAACAAAGGTAGCTAATGTCAAACCATGGGCAACAGGATTGAGTGGACAGCTTCAGAAAGCATTTGTAACTGGTAATTCTTCTTTCACACCATAAAAAGTTGATCTATTTTTGTCATTGCGTATGGGATTTCAAACTCTTCCTCCACTTCGTTGTCTATTATTATTGATGGCATTCTTCACGTCAGGTGTTCCAAAGCTTAAGAGATCAGAGCTTGAAACAGCTTGTGAAGATTTCAGCAATGTAATAGGTTCTTCACCAATTGGTACACTGTACAAAGGGACATTGTCCAATGGAGTTGAAATAGCTGTAGCCGTTGTAGCTCCTGTTACAGCAACAACCGCCAAGGAATGGTCAGAAAATTTACAAGTCCAGTTTTGCAAGAAGGTATTTGACAGAAAATTTCTATGAGATCACGTTGGTCTATTCTGTGTGACTGTCCCTAATAGTTTTACAATTTTCTTCTCTTTCAGATCGACATGTTATCAAAAGTGAACCACAAGAACTTTGTCAACCTTATTGGCTATTGTCAGGAAGAGGAACCTTTTACTAGAATGATGGTTTTCGAATATGCTCCAAATGGAACTCTCTTTGAGCACCTACATAGTGAGTACCTAGCTAGCCTATCATTTAAAGTACTTCGTGAACACATTATAGATTTCCAACATTATACATGTCAGTTAAAACGCATGTAGAGTCCCACTTTCTAGCTAATATTCCATGAAATCTAATGCTGGCAAAATGCAATTTGCAGTAAGAGAAGCTGAGCACCTGGACTGGGGAATGCGTCTCAGAATTGCAATGGGCATGGTGTACTGCCTGGATCATATGCACCAGCTGCAACCACCTATAGCCCACAACAACTTGAACTCCTCAGCTGTCCGTCTAACAGAAGACTACGCTGCTAAAATTGCTGAATTCAGTTTCTGGAATGACATTGCCGCAGTTCCAACGGATACTTCTCCCAAGATGAAAAAGCTTCCAAGTACACGAATCTCAGCAAGCCCAGAATGTAATGTCTACAGCTTCGGAGTAATATTGTTTGAGATGGTTACAGGCAGGCTTCCCTACTCGGTGGACAATGGCTCACTTGAAGACTGGGCATCAGACTATCTCAGAGGAGAGCATCCCTTGAAAGAAATGGTGGATCCAACTTTAAGTTCATTCCAAGAAGAACAATTGGAGCAAATTGGGCATCTCATAAAATCCTGTGTCCATCATGACCCGAGACGAAGACCTACAATGAGAGAAGTTGGCATGAGGCTGAGAGACGTAACTGGAATAACACCTGATGGAGCTTCACCGAGAATCTCCCCTCTATGGTGGGCAGAGCTTGAGCTTATGTCCACAGATGCAATCTAAAGGTTGCAACTTAAAAAATGTAAGTACCGAAAAAGAAAAATGATTCTTCAACATTCTGTAGTTGGCTTTAGTTTTTGCAGTGCTTGTACTTATTGCATTTAGAGAATCTTTTACTTGTACATGAAAGAATAGGAGGAAAATATGGGAAATTCTTCTTTCCTTTTCCCCACTTAATTTTTTCTTTTGTTCTTTTTGGCTTCAACATCGATGTGAAAAATACACAACAACAAAGAGTAAATCTATATGATTTTTCAAGAATCAATGGGATTCAATATTCTTTCATTTCGGCCAGATATCTCTCTCTAGTACAACCTCTCCCTCTTCCCTTCACCGGTAACACCCCTTGTTTCTATCACAACGTTGAGATGAGAACCAATATGAAAACTCAAACAAGAAATTTGCAGCATTCAAGGAAAAAATAGTGAAGCAATTCAATTATGAATGATTACAGCTAAATGAAAAGAGGGTAGGGATACAAGTCCATTTTCTCTGGCAGTAAGATGGAATAAACAGAATCAACAAGAAAACGAATTGTACCTTTAATGCTCGAGTTGTTTCTTTCCACGTAGGGAGCAGCGTTCCTCAAGCGATCAAACTCCAGACTAACAGTTCCATCAATATATTTTGGGGTATGACTTGAGAGAATCGGACTCACTTTTATAATCTTAGCCTTCATCTTTCCAAGCCATTTTTTAGTCATTCAAGGTCTGAGATTCGAACTCCGAATCATCTTGCCAACTGAACATTTCAAAGGCTAATTCACATCTTTTAGGCGGATACCATATTGTTAGAACGAATTAAAACTACTTAAAACCAAATTTCTTCAAGTCAAATTTTGAGAACATAACTTTCGGATATGGAAGTGATATGAAATCTCCAAATGATTGGGTGACCACTTTCTTCATTAAGACTAAAAGAACAGGTTTTGTTTCAGAATAGCTCTGGCAAAGGATCAAATTGTTGTTAAAAATGTTGCAACATCAAGAGATAAATGATATCAATGCTTCATAAACAACTAAACAAGAAAATCTCTAGGTTGATAACTGACGTGGAAAATCTTATTATTCATTAAACAAAAGAAAAAGTGGCCTTCACGTATATAGCAAAGAATGAAAAGCGTTGACATGACATGCAAGCTTAGTTGCTCTCACGTTCTTCATCATTTTCTCATTACCCAAACAAGCTACAACTACTATAAATACCAATCCATTCAGAATCACTCACCATCGAACAAGAGTTTCCTTCGTCTATCTAGTAAACTTAAGTCAGTTCCAATACCTATCAGAAAATGGCAATCCGGCAATTTGTAATCCTTGTCTCAACCCTTCTTCTCCTCCCCTTGGCCTTCCCTTCCATAGCTGCTGACGAATACGTCGTGGAGAAACCGGTGGAGAAGAAAGTCGCCGTGGTGGTGGAAGGAGTGGTTTACTGCCAGAGCTGTGACCGGTTCGGAACCTGGTCTTTGACTGGTGCCGAGCTGATTCCTTCGGCTAAAGTCAGTGTCCTCTGCAAGAACCACTGGGGTCAAGTCAGCTACTACAAGGCTTTCGAAGCAGACAGTAAAGGGTATTTCTATGCTCAGCTTGAAGGCTTCGAAATGAACCATGATCTGCTTGATCATCCACTCCAGTCGTGCAAAGTCAAGCTCGTTTCTTCTCCTAATGAGAACTGCAGCCTTCTCTCCAACGTCAACTATGGAATGTACGGCGCCCCTCTTCGTTTTGAGGACAAGGTATTGAGGGGTGGCAAATCTTACGAGGCTGTTATATACGCTGCAGGGCCTTTGGCTTTCCGTCCTAATCACTGCCCTCCCACCACTCATTACTGAGATTTGACACCAATCGTCATTGACCCATGATTAAATTCTACGTTAATCTCCCCCTTCTTTTCTTTTTTTTTTTTAATTTTTTTTTCCTTTTTTTCTTCTCTGTTTTGTTCAGTTGACTGATGTGTCAACATTTTGTTCTGTTTGAATTTATTGAAAGACAAAAATAAGTTGTGCCGCACTACATTTTTTTCTTCTCACTTGCCCATTTCTTGATGTTGTGTTACTGTTCGTTCGGTCTTTTACCCTTGAGATTGAGTTGAGAAAGAAGGATTCAATGCATGATATCATTTGGAGTTGAAGATTGTGCAGCTCCAACGTGGATTGGAAACTAAAAGGGCACTCTTATAATTCCTAGTTGTGTACATGAAAAAAGGAGTACAGAGAATCTCTCAGGTTTCCACATTTCAAAAGCAAGTGCAGCATCATAACACATTCGAATAATTCTACAACAACAGACTTAAAAAATCAAATACCATAGCTAAAAGTCCAATGGCATTCCAAACATCTTGTTAATATCATCAAAAGCCTCCTTGGTAACCAGAGTAGGCTCAAATAAGTCCCAATCTCTTGATTTACCTGATGATTTTGGCATTGGCTTAACTGGTTCATGTTCCAAGTCTTCATCAGCGAGTATTGTAAACCCACCAAAGTCATTTTGTGTAGTCGGTGCTTTTTCCAGCTTCTTTGATCTCCTGGTCCTCACAAAATCTATCGGCTGGCCAAACATGTTATTGATATCATCCATGGCTTCCTTCAAGTTGATCGTGGGGTCAACCAAGCCATGGTGGCAAACATTTTCCACCTCTGGCTCATCCAAAATGGCTGACCCAACAAACCGACAAACAACTGTATCCTCTCTAAACCTTGGTCGATGTGAGCCTTCTATATCCATATCATCAGAACTTTCAGATGGGAGATCATTTGGACTAGGAAATACAAATGCATTTGCATGTGAAGCAGATCTATGATCTTCCCTTGAGTTGCAAAAATTACTCCGATCAAAGTTATCTTCTGCAAGATTTTCATGTTCAACTTTATCATTCTCTTCATTATCAACATAAATGCTGAAAGGTTCCTGATGAAGCTGTTGATTTTCAATTCTACTACTCTTCTCTTCCTTTTGGTCTGCTAATTTGATTCCTTTATCCAAGTTATCATCAACGAATACCTGAAATCCATTGTCTGGATTGCCATTATTCTTTGGTCGTCTTTGGCATGATTTGCCAACTGGCACTGTCTCCAGAGGCTCACTAAACATGCTGTTTATGGCAGTCATGGCTTCTTTCATATTTATTGTAGGATCAACCAACCCATGATGACAAGCATCTTCTGCTTCAGATTTTCCGACGAAAGCAGTATCTACAAATTTCACAACAACTGTATCATCACCACTAAACATTTTGGGTTTATCTGACCCTCTTTCAGCAGTTGCCTGCTTAGTTTTCCTGTCTTTCTCATGAGGAGGCATTTGATTGTTTTCTTCAGTCTCACTGTCATTGGGAAGGACGTTCCTAGCAGACATGTGCCTGTTTGTCGTTTTTGCCAGGCGCTGCCGGATATTCATTTATGGTAAGATAACATATGAAATTTTCCAACAAACGACACAAATAACATATGAAATTTTCCAACAAACGACACAAACCAAACACACAACACAACATCAAAGAACTACCTGGATTCTTTGGTTCTTGTGTCTCTCCATGCGACGAAGGAACTTCTCATAAGATTGCTGTATCTCATCAATGGGCTCTGCAAGGCTGCCAACAATTGGGAGTTTAAATGAACTTAACAGCTTTTGCAAGTTTCAGGAAAAAAAGGTCTATATTGCTTAAAGTCAAACACTGTAATTGGCTATTACTTTTTGGTTTTAATCAAATACAACTTGGATACAGGATCCTCTTGGGAAAAAAGTGCAGGTGTTTCAACCGAAGTCACTTCCATCGAAGAAAAAGCAAGCTTATATAAGAGGGAACGTCTTTGTTTGGTTCAAAATGTCTCGTACTTTAGCTAGGTAAGTTAAAAATGGATGAGAACACAGAGGTGCTGTTGGGGGTTGACTTTACAGTTGGGTCCTTACGAATCTTTTCAGACCAACCTGTATTTTAATAGTTTTCACATGCTACTAATAAACTAGCTCCTCTGCCTTTTTAAATGTCACTATGCAATTTCTTTTTTTTTTTTCCAAAAGAAATTTATGCAATTTCATTACAAGAATTCATATATGATACATTTCGAAAGGAACGTAATATGCGTATGTTGAAAAAGGAAAGCATGTACAGATGTAGTTTATTTATGTGGAAGACAATTTTAGCAAATAATATTCCCACTTCTTTTTGGAGCTCCATGCATGCAGGTAAGCAGGTTGTTAACATTATTTGCTTACCTTTCATAGGGTAGTATTTCTTGGACGGCCCTGAATTCTCTCAGGAAGCTCGTGATGGGATTGAAAATGTTACCTTTAGTGGTTATATATCATATGATCAGATCATATATATGTTGTTATTGCTTGTACATTTATATTGATGCAACACATTAATACAGAGAAAAATATTACACGAGCGCAGAATATTGGCTTCAAGCTGTTGGATCAGTCAATAAATAAATATAATCTCCAGTACTTGGATACAAATATATATATATATATATATATATGTGTGTGTGTGTGTGTGTGTGTGTGTGGTCATTACACTACGATATTTTTAAACCACATATGAATCTGATTTACATGTTGGATGCATGCAGTAACCGGGCTTTCTAACGAATTTTCTACGTGAAGGGGGTCCATTTATTAGAATCGTTATTGATTGTTGAAAAAGAAAAAAACAAATCCTTTTATTGGTTTAGAAAAAGGAGAAAATATTATTGAGACAAGTGACCTCTCTTTTTCTTTATTTGGCTAATTAGAAACTATAGATAGAGATCGAGCAGAAGAAAGAACATGGACTATATTTTCTCCATGCGACGAAGGAACTTCTCATAAGATTTCTGTATCTCATCAATGGGCTCTGCAAGGCTGCCAACAATTGGGAGTTTAAATGAACTTAACATCTTTTGCAAGCTTCAGGAAAAAAGGTCTATATTGCTTAAAGTCAAACACTGTAATTAGCTATTACTTTTTGGTTTTAATCAAATACAACTTGGATACACGATCCTCTTGGAATAAAAGTGCAGGTGTTTAAACTGAAATCACTTCCATCGAAGAAAAAGCAAGCTTATATAAGAGGGAACGTCTTTGTTTGGTTCAAAACGTCTTGTACTTTAGCTCTTAATCAATTAGATTTTTAAAACATGAGTGAAGTTCACCAATGCTGCATGAAGGTAATTGCATGGCCAAGTTATCTGACAATTGAAAATAAGACCTCCATTTTACACTACGTACAGAAGAAGAAGCCGTGCACGCAACTAAGGGAAATTGGCCAAATCGCTTAGACAACTGAGTAAGCAAATATCAAATATGCTCAAATTCAGTACACACAAAAAAAAAAAAAAAAAAAAAAACTGAGAGATGAATAAAGTGATGAAGAAGTGGAGTACTTACTTCTGAACTCCCAAATGGTACATCTTCTCAGCCTCATCAAACTTTTTGTTCTTCTCATAGTAAAGAGCATATGCTTGGTAGAATAGAGAGTGCTTTGTCCCAATGCGATTCGACTCCATGATCCCCAAAAGCGATTTTGGATCATCCACGAAATCCATCTGCTCCTCAGGGTAAACAAAAAGTAACCAAACCATCATGAAAAACCAGTTAAAGGAAATCCCGCTATTGTTTTGGTATCCGACTAAATAATCAACAAAACCCTCTACTGAACTAAGCCTAAGAAATGCTATTGCCTTGGTTTAACCTAAAACAACGATTTTCCCATTATCCAAACAATAGCTAAGAAAATGAACAAAATAAGAACGAACCAGAAAAGAAAAATCACGAAAAAAAAAAAAAAAAAAAAGAGATTTGGGATATTTCAATTACCAACTGCAACCAAACGCGAAGGTAGCGTAAGTCGTTCCGGTAACGACGATCGGACTCGAAGGTCTGAGTACATTTCTGGAGAAAGCGAGGGAGCTTCTGGTTCAGAAGTTGAGGAGGAAGTGAGTCTTTCATCTTCCTGATCCCTCTGCAAGCAACATGAAAATTAAGCATATAAACCCAGAAAGAAAGTGAGAGAAGCAGAAAAATGGAGTGAGTTAAGGGGTTGTGAGGTATTTTACCGGATCCAAGGAAGAAGAGGGTCTTTGCCAGTGTAGGTCTTTATGTCTGAGATAACGGAAGCGAAGAGGTCGTTGTTGTCCGCCATTAATGGAATGGTTCAAAGGTTCAAGCAGAGTGCGTTCGACAATGGTGGTGACCACGACACTCTACACTGGAAGCACATACGACCGGAGAGTATTTGAATCGAGTTTGCGCGTTGGCTATATTCCGTATTTTTCATTTAAATCCCTGGAAACGGATCAAGGTAGGCCCAGGCCCAATTTCAGAGCGTTTCAGACTGAGCCCAGATCCGGGGACGCGATTCTCGAGGGTCTTACTCTTTTTTTTTTTGCCCCCCCCCCCCTTTTTTTTGAAAGAAAGAAAAAGATAAAGATAACTCAAGGTATTGTCGTTTAAAACTTGATGTCGTTTTCTCACTCACTGTCGTTTTTATGTGTTAAATCTCGCATTTATTTTGTGTCGTCCGTTTCATTTTTTGCGATGATTTTAACTTCTCTTGTTGTTGTTGTTTTCTTGATACAGATTCGCATTTTATTTTGTAATTCATATTATATAAATGAAACATATTGTTGTTTCTTTTTATATTGTCGTCATTAAAAGGCACTATCGTTTTATCTATCTATTGTCGTTTCTAAACCATATTGGAAGTTTCCGTTCTTTAGCTTCAGACATGTGTCGTGTATAATCTGTCCTCTCAGTTATTGTGGTCTTCCAATAATATTTTCCGTCATCGTTTTTAATGACGTTGTTATTTTCAACAGTAGCAGAAGGAGAAGGGGACCAATGCCCCCACTGGATTTTGGATTTTTTTTTTCACATGTAGCAGTAAAAATTATACTTAAGATTTTAATTATGTCAGTATACTCCCATTGAATAAACTTGTTGGCTTCGTCTTTAGTTTTCAATATGATCATCATTAGGGGCGGCCTCCTTTTGTCAATCTCTTGCCCTTTTCAGTGACGGTGCCAAGAACTTCCCATAGTAAGATTTATTTTCTTAACAAAAATTAATTTTTTTAATAACTAGTGAATTACTACTAAAAATTTAACGACTAGTAAAATATGAAAAATTAAAAAATTTCATGCCTTAAGAATGATGTATGGTACTTCATTACCAAAGCCATCGAAGATCCCTAAAAAAAATGTCATTGAAGATATCTTTCTAATTATGAACAAATAAATTATTATTCCACTGTTGATTATTTATTCATTAATTATGTAGTTGATTCTTAATAAGATTTGTAGAAGATTATACTCTCTTTATAAAAACAATAGCCACTAGTAAAATTAATTTTAAAATATATTTTTATGTATTAACCATTTGTTTTGCAAGATCAAATATTATTTTTTAATCTAAAAAACTACTCATTAGAGAGAGAAAGTCAAACATGTTTAGTGGAGAAGAAAAAATGAGAAGTGGTAGTGTTTCTACTTTTCAATACTAGTAGTTAACTTTTTTTATTTATAAATTGAGCAAAATTTAACACTTGAGGTGAGGGCAGTGCATGTGAATTTATACTCCTTTCAAATTTTTTTTACTTCATTAAAGTCAATCATTCAAATTTATAAAATGAAAAGAAAATGGAGGTATTTTTTAAAGAAGAAAAGAAAAATCTAAACTAACATGTGAAAATTAGTCATACATTTGTGGGACTAACAATTTTTTGAGTGGGGGCTTACAAGTATGATTACAAGTTTTATATCCTTATATCCTTACAAATTTGATTACAAGTTTTACATGTTTTTTAATATACTATCCATCTATGTATATATGTTTTTTTGAGAAAGTTCGGTGCGGGCTCAAGACCCCACTCACCAATGCGGCTATGTCTCTAGTCTTTTTTATATAATATTGGAAATTTGTGTTATTTAGCTTGATTAGTTGTCTGACTTGCACTATAAATAGAGCTCTCAAAGGAATGGTAGTGGCACAACTTATTTAAATTAAACATAGACATATTTTCATACCGTACTAAGCACAACTCATATTTTAATTTTATCGTACTCAAAATTAAAAAAATTGGCCTAATATAACCCGTTAGTCCATATTTTAACATATTGTGCCTTACCATAGCAAATGCCTAAATGTGCTAGCTTGGTCTAAAATTGGCCAATTTGATTGGTAAATTTTATTAAATTTTGTGTTATTTTTTATGATTTTTTTAAATCATTCAAATATGTACCAAAAAAAATATTAAAGTACTTAATTAAAAATAATACTTTTTAACACCGAAGAAGAATTAAAAAAACTTGAAGAATATTTGTATGTCATAATTGTCGTAATTGATTATGGAGTAAATATCTCTCAATTAAGCTAATACTTGTCTATTAGAAAATTTATTTATAATAAAATACACATTTATATAACGTGTTATGCCTACGTGTTAGCATTCCGTGTTATACCTATAGTCGTATTATATCGTGCTCGAACGAGCTCAGCACATCCCATATAATTACATGACCCGCATTTTGGCGTGTTATACTTAGATTACGCTGTGTCGTACCGATGCGCTAACGGGCACCATCTTTAAAGTTCTGGCGTGAATATGTCCCGTCCTTTTTCAATTATTGTCGTTCTTAAATAACATTATCGTTTGCTTCAAATAATATTGTCGTTTGGTGAAATATAATGTCGTTTTATTCTATTGTTGTCGTTTTCCGAATATGAAGTGGTAATTGGAATCACAGACCATTGCCACTGTCCTGGGCCAAAAAGTCAGTTCACAACCACCGCCGCACCTCTTCTCCTCGGAGCGCTCTCTCTCTCTCTCTCTCTCTCTCTCAACTTCGTTATGGCGAACTCGAGCGAAGCCAAACAGGACCTTAACATCCCAAACCCTAACAAGGACCACGAAGACCTTGGCCCCTCCTCCAATGGCGACGACACCGAAGAAGACGAATACGACGCCGTAGGAGCTGAGGACGACGATGAAGGCGACGGTGATGAAGAAGAGGAAGACGAAGAGACACCGCCACCCCAGAAGCCCCAATCCCAGTCGGACCAGTTGCGTTTGGAGAAGTCCAAACTTGAAAGCCTGATGCGCCGAATGTCCAGTGGGAAGGTTCCACTGAGGGTTCACGATGTAATCATCAAAGGTAATTCGAAGACCAAGGACTACATCATCGAGGCCGAAGTGGAGGGTGTCAAGAACGCTTCCACTCTGCAAGAGCTGCTCCAGGCGGCTGGAACTGCCAATGCGAAGCTTCAAGGGCTCGACATCTTTGACTCGGTTCGGATCACGCTCGATTCCGGTCCGCCCGAGTTGTCTGGAACCGCCAATGTCATCGTTGAGGTCGTTGAGAGCAAAAACCCCCTCTCTGGGGAATGCGGCGCTTACACTAAGCCTGCGGTAACGTTTTATTTCAGCTTATTGGATTCACATTTTTTTTTAGACAATTGTAGTGTTAGATGTGTTTGGTTGCTGAGAAATTGAGGGAAAATTGGAAGGAAAATGGTGTTTTACACTAGCAAGATATGTAGACTTGTGTATAATGTGTATCCCTATCATTAATGGTGTAGCATTGTAACCTACTACAAAACTTTAGGTAGATTAGTCTATCACAATCATACAATTTTGTAAATCATTGTTCACAGGGTAGGATTGAATCAAATAGCTAGTGTGCAAACCGGGAACTTTAGTATTTCTGTATATGCTTTTAAATGCAGTCGTGTATTGCGGAAATATTGGGTCATGGATTTGGGATTTCTGTGACTTTGCAATGTTTATATTGGTTCTAAGCAAGTTAGGATGCACAAAATGTCATGCTATGTGATTTATTTGGTGTATATGAGTTCATTATGTTACCTTGTGGATAGCTAACTCATGAAATTGGGTAATGGTTTGTAGGCTAGATCATGGACGCTTGAAGGTTCGCTTAAGTACAAAAATTGGCTTGGATATGGGGATCTGTGGGATGGTTCTTTGGCCTATGGTCCTAACCAAACATCTGAGGTAAGTGCTGGTGTGTTTTTGCCCAGATTCAGAGGCTTTGTAACTCCTGTGGTAGCACGAGCATTCCTGCTTTCTCAAGATTGGCAAGAGTTCTCTTCGTACAAAGAGCGACAATTAGGTCTATCTCTGAACTTCTTTTCAAGCAGGCACCATGACTTGGTATACAATCTAGGATGGCGTACCTTAACAGATCCATCACAGATGGCCTCTAGGACAATAAGAAGACAGCTTGGACATGGCTTACTCTCATCTCTTAAATATGTGTTTAAAATTGATAGAAGAAATTCACCTGTGAGACCAACCCGAGGCTATGCTTGTGTTTTGAGCAGTCAAATTGGTGGGCTTGCACCTGATCATCGGTGCTTGCGTTTTTTGCGCCAGGTATACTGCTTGCCTTCTGCTTAGTTTATCAAATTTAATAATGGAACTGACAAATATGGGACCTATACTCTTACTGTGTTGTGTAGCAGCAAAATGACTTAGATTCTGGTATGAACTTGAAGAGCATGACGTGTGAAAATGAATTTGGATTCCCTAGATGAGAGTGTGGCTGAGTTTGATTTCTCTTTTATTTATCAGACGTGAGATAGATGCACCAGATTTTTGTCATGTATATATATATATATATATATTTATGTATATATAAAAATCTTCGGAGGTTGGGCAGTTTGCAGTTCAAAAACTTATATCCTGCCCAGTGCACTTCTGCCTTCCTGCCTTCTCATTTTTTGTGTGAACTAGATGAAGGGAATATGTAAGATTTGTTAATTCTTGAGACAAGTTTTCTTCTTCTCGTCTTTTTTTTTTCCTTTTTTTCTCTCTCCCATGATTTGGAAGGATTCTTCAAACTTCTCTTCTTATTGTCCTTTTTGTCTTCCCATTCCTCTTCCCCCCCCCCCCCCCCCAAAAAAAATAATAAAACAAAAAAACAATGATTTGGAAGGATTTTTCAATATAAAATTTCGTCATTTCCATTTTCAAGTAATCCAATCCTGCAAAGGATTGTTCGTGGAACCACTATCAAAATTCTTTGGAATATATTTCCTTTGAGTTACATAGCATCATAGGATTTCACGTTTAGTTTAGCTTCATGACGTTCATGCACCCTTCTTATGCATTCTCTATGCCTTTGATTGCTTAAGTAACTTTATTCTAAATGTCAACAGGAATTTGATCTTCGTTACGCTTTGCCTTTCGGATTTTATAATGTTGCACTTAATTTTGGAATCTCTGGTGGTGTTGTTTTTCCATGGGGGAGAGGATTTTTGGACAAGCCCTCATCTGTCCCTGAAAGGTTCTTCTTGGGTGGTGATTTCTCTCCAGTTTGCTCTGTGGGAGGGCCAACAACAGTGTGGGGATTTAAGACAAGAGGAATAGGCCCAACAGAGCCAAGAAGGCAAAATAGTGAGAAATCTGATGGAGAGAATTCAGACTCTTCCCACAGCGATGCTGTTGGAGGTGACCTTGCTGTTACTGCATTTGCTGATCTTTCTTTTGATCTTCCTTTGCGCTGGTTAAGAGAACATGGAGTGCACGGACATATTTTTGCGGGTTCTGGGAACCTGGCAAAATTGACAGAGAATGAGTTCCGGAGCTTTTCTTTTCAGAAGTTCTTTCAGTCATTTCGAAGTTCTATTGGAGCTGGGATTGTTGTGCCCACAAAATTCTTCCGCCTTGAGGTCAGCTGTCTAATCTGAGAGCATTTTACCTTTAGGTGGTATTAGACTAGTATAGTGCTGGTTGTTATGATTAATTCGTTTGCTTGTTTCTTTACTTTGCATCCATGTTATGCCGGCATGTGATACTGATGTAGATGTACAAAATTCTAAAAAGCACCCCCCCCCCCCTCACAACCCCTCTTTCTAATGCACCCCAAAGAAAGTCTAAAAGGATCTAGTTTGTTATCCTGATTGACCACATAGGATATTGTCTCACTATTCAAAATTCAATTGGAATTTGAATTAGAAATTTGATTTTGTGCTCGTAGCATTTCTAGGAAGAAGGACCATTGTCAGACTATAACCAGATTTGCATCAGTGGGAGTCCTGAACTTTCTGTCTGTTATGGGTTCTAATTTAGCCAAATATGTTGTTTAGTGTAATTTCTTATTGTTATTGCAAAATGGAGGTATGGGAATCTTTTAGAATGTTGTTTTCTTGCATGAATGCTGTATGGCGTGGCTTTTGATTTTTTGTGTGGTTCTTGCTTTCTGAATGGGTTATTGGTTTAACGAGGTCTCGGATCTTGATGATTGTGAATTTATTGGCAGTGCAACTACTACTACATATTAAAGCAGTATGGGGACGATTGTGGGAAGACTGGCTTTCGGTTTAGCGTCTCAGCTCCTTTATAGAGTCTGTAACTCTTTCACTGATACTTGATTCAGTAAGTTATGAAGTGGCAGATAGGACATGTCATTTCAGGTAACAGAGGTGGTTTTTTTTTTTAAAAAAATAAAATAAAAAAAATTAAATTCGGTTTACAGCTCTTTTTTGCTAAGCACCAAAGCACAGACAGTTACAATTTTTTTGTTATCTCAAACCTTGACTGAAATTGAGAAAGCATAGTCTTTACTATGCCGGAATGGAGGAAAATAAAAGGTTGTTTTCAAATATTGCTATATGTGAGCTGCCCTTGAAGCTTACAGAACTATGGAATGGTCTGATAACCAATTCCCTGTTATACAGGATCTGATTTATTTCAAATCTACTCTTGCCTATCATTTGAATCATATGAACCACCTTTCCCTTATTGTTAATTTGATTTGTTCTTGTATCTTTGTGGGTCTACGTCTGTGTGCTTGCGCATACCCTTATGGGTTGAGATATTACCCATTTTTGTGTTGTCAACTGTCAAATTGATTTGAGTGTATAACGGATAAGACCTTGCCAGTGCAAACTTTGTGTTCATATCTTGGACGTTTCTCCTTGAGGATGACATGTAGAAAGTAGAACCTTATATACATTTTTATTTCAAGGTAGATCAGCTGGATATGGCACTTTGAATAATCACAGGCCCTTCCATAACTTATAGGTGCTAAACTTTGTATTTTTAGGGAGGAAGGATGATTTTGATTTATCTCACTGATCAGCATGACTACAACCAAATTCTTCCTTTTTGGTACTTTTTAAGTTTCACACTGCAATATCTTTTGTTGGTGTAGGTGGTCAAATTGGATCTTTACTGACCCTTTTTTTTAAAAAAAAAAAAAATCATCTTTCAAATGTTCGGTTGTGGTACAAGTTTTATATTTATTGACATGCTCGGTGATATCAACCGAGTGGAATAAAAATGAGTTTTGAAATATAAAAGGAGTATATTTCGTTACAGTGTAAAAATTAGGTGAATGAAAGTCATCACTTCTTCTATTTCGTTTTATTATTCTTGCACTCATTATAAACTGAAACAAAAGATTAACCTCAATTGCCAATTTTAGGCGGCGTACAAACTCAATCTTGGTTATAAAATGGACTGGTAACGCATCAACCTCGTGGGCTATGTAAATTTGCTTGAAAATGAGACCATGTATACATTTGAGGTTAACTAAATATTTATTAACAAGAACAATATTTTACTTCCATCTAATTATTCTTCGTTTTCTTTGAATGATCGATATTGTCCCATTTAACGCATATAAACGTCGTTTTTTGGACCTACTCATTATTGTTAATTAGAAAATAAATAAACGAGCTCAACATGCACTAATAAAAATGAAAAGAAATGAATTTCTAATACTGTGGTTATGCAACATCAAGGCATTATACCCAATTAATATATAAGAAAAATAATCATCGAAACCATGGTCAGTCAGTGATTGTAGACCCGACTCAATTATTGCATTTGATTTTGACATTCGTAGGAAGATAGTGTCACCATGGAATATACTAAAACTGAATTTCCACAAATATATACATATATACACATTAATTAGTAGCATGATGTTCGATAATTTTAAAATCGAAGAGGTTGTGACTCGTATGAACTCGTAAGTCTTCGTTGATTTATTTCTTTTACCTCTTCTTGGACTTTGAAAGCATCAAAGGAGAGATACAACAATGGTTTGACTGGAAATATTTGAGAGGACTCTAACGTTGGCAAGTGGGCAAAATGCCTGCCTACCATCTATAAACACACACAATACTTGATGATGCTGATAATTGATATATGCATGTACATATTCATACGTATGTGCTTATATTTATAAAAATATAGAACTTTGGAAAAGACAGACATCCTCTTTCTCTAAGGATATAGATCCGCATTAATAGGGTCACGTATTTTCATGCATGAAACAATATTAATAATAATCATAAACGAATTACATTAGCTAGGTAAGTTAAAAATGGATGAGAAAACAGAGGTGCTGTTGGGGGTTGACTTTACAGTTGGGTCCTTATGAATCTTTTCAGACCAACCTGTATTTTAATAGTTTTCACATGCTACTTATAAACTAGCTCCTCTGCCTTTTTAAATGTCACTATGCAATTTCTTTTTTTTTTTTTCCAAAAGAAATTTATGCAATTTCATTACAAGAATTCATATATGATACATTTCGAAAGGAATGTAATATGCGTATGTTGAAAAAGGAAAGCATGTACAGATATAGTTTATTTATGTGGAAGACAATTTTAGCAATAATATTCCCACTTCTTTTTGGAGCTCCATGCATGCAGGTAAGCAGGTTGTTAACATTATTTGCTTACCTTTCATAGGGTAGTATTTCTTGGACGGCCCTGAATTCTCTCAGGAAGCTCGTGATGGGATTGAAAATGTTACCTTTAGTGGTTATATATCATATGATCAGATCATATATATGTTGTTATTGCTTGTACATTTATATTGATGCAACACATTAATACAGAGAAAAATATTACACGAGCGCAGAATATTGGCTTCAAGCTGTTGGATCAGTCAATAAATAAATATAATCTCCAGTACTTGGATACAAATATATATATATATATATATATATGTGTGTGTGTGTGTGTGTGTGTGTGTGGTCATTACACTACGATATTTTTAAACCACATATGAATCTGATTTACATGTTGGATGCATGCAGTAACCGGGCTTTCTAACGAATTTTCTACGTGAAGGGGTTCCATTTATTAGAATCGTTATTGATCGTTGAAAAAGAAAAAACAAATCCTTTTATTGGTTTAGAAAAAGGAGAAAATATTATTGAGACAAGTGACCTCTCTTTTTCTTTGTTTGGCTAATTAGAAACTATAGATAGAGATCGAGCAGAAGAAAGAACATGGACTGTATTTTCTCCCTCTTCTGCATTTCTCGTTCACTCCCATTCTGCTTTGGAAACCACAATATATATATATATATATATATATATAAAATAAATAATCGGTCATTGAAAAATATTTTCCTCAATATCAACACCAATGGAATATTTGAGTAGACCATGTGTCTGAAACTTTTTAAACTCTTCCCACAAAAAAACACACACACGGAGCAAAGAGAGAGAAAACTAATTAATTACTTACATAAAAACTTAATATGGCACTGTTATTTGCAAAATTATTAACTAGTAAATTATATATCCAATTTCAAATACTAACGGCATTCCTAATTATATCTCAAACATTCGCCTATGTAATTGGGTTATGATGGTCCAATTCTAGCTAGCAGGGCATGCAATATATATTTTCAACAGCGTGACAGTAGTACTCATGATCAAATATATAAAATTGAAGGAGTAGATCAACAAACCAAACCCTGAGTCATCTAGAAATCTGTTGACTTAAACAAGAGAGGACAAGAGTCCCCAAATACGGACAACCATGATTCTTGACAAAAGAACAATGGCATTAATATTTTCCTCAACAAATATATGGTAAAGTTATTAATTTTGTGAGTGAATGACGGGCAGCAGGGTTTAAAATTGAGCCAAAACCTGGTGGTGATCCTTTCCTAATTAGACATATAAATATAATATATGCTTTTTTTTGCTCTTATTATTTGCTGGGGATGTATATAATATATGCTTACAATGCTTAATATATCTCTCTATGATATGCTTTCTATTTTATTCATATGTAACGTGTCTTTTCCATTCACAAGTCACGAGCCGGAGCTAATAAACACTTTTTATTAAAGAGCCACAGGATTCTTGCTTCGTCGAAGTTGACTAGTTTGTCCCTGTCTCTAGTTATATAATTAAGAAGATTCTTCAACAAATTAATTTTTTATTAAAGTACGTACACACACCTTCAAATGAACTTATTCTTTAGGTCTTCCATATATAAATTATAAACTATACAAAGTTATTTATATTTAATTAGCTTTTATTTTCTCTAAGTGGCATAAGTAGAATTTTTCTATGAAGAAATCGTGATCCCTAGTATTTTTCCATGTAACTAAGAGTGGACTCATTTCCTCGTAGTTTCTTTGCATATCCACTATTTTATCTGCTTCTAGATGCACTACAAAGAAGATTAATTTTAATGCCAAAAAAAAAAAAAAATCAGTCTCTCATAATCTTTTTTATTTTTATATTTCAATCTTTTTTATTTTTATATTTCAATCTTTTTTATTTTTATATTGCAGCCAAGTGTTACAAACATATATAGAAATTGAGAATCAAATTTACGGTTCTTAATTTCTTATAATATTAACAACTGATTTAAATCTCTGTCTGTATTTTTTTTTTCCAATCTTTGGTCTTCGCAGAAAGTTATACTTTTTTCTTCTTCTTTTTATTTTCCAAAGATAATATATATATGGGCACTAATCCAATAAGTATTTTTTTTTTCTGTATTATTTCAATCAATTAAAAATAGTCACACATATTTTTTTTCTGATGAGAGAAAGAAAAAAAAATCATCAAATAATTAGTATTTATTTTTATTATTATTTTTTTTAACAACTTAAGTTGTTATGGAAGCTATTAAATGCCTAACCATTAAAAAAAAAATACATACATATAGCTACATGTTGCCCCGTTTAGTTTTCTATCTTATTTATGGATACGTGCGTGTCTATATGTAATATATGGATTTAAAATTTTATATAATCCATGTACTTTTAGGATGAGACTAATTCCTAAGATGCTCTCTTTTAAAGCATAGGGCCGGTGCCATTAGACCCTCACCCAAAGGGTATCTAATTTGTTATTTCTACCTCTATTAATTTAACATGCATAAAAATAAAATACAAGTTTGTTTTAGAAGTTGCATTGCTATACTAATTAATTTCAAGTACATTTTTCTTTTCTCCTGCCATATATGTTAATTCATATACAAGTGTACAATTATATATATATATATGGTTGCTAATCCAATAGCTTTTTTTTTTATTACCTAAAGTACATGAAAAGACATTATCATTAATGCTTTATCTCTCTTATTTTTTACAATAAAAAAATGTGCACGGCCAAATTGATAATAAAGTACATGAAAAGACATCATCATTAGTGTTTTATCTCTCTCTTATTTTTTACAATAAAAAAATGTGCACGGCCAAATTGATACCTATGCATAGGTAAAAGAAGAAAAATACCTACTAAATGTGCCCTATATATATATATATATAGTTTATATATACATGATGTTCAAGATCTGCATATACACACCATACATATCATGCATACACAAAACTGCGTCATACATGTAAGTTGTATTACAATAAGTATATATTAAAGAATTATAGCTAGCTGGAGAGGTATATACAAGTATTGATAAAGAGAGAGAAAGAGGCAAATTATTTTAAAGAATTGTTGGATCACCATCTATTCTGGCTGAGGTAAGAAGGACGAAGACACATCAAAAAATCATTCTCTCTCAACACAAATATGAGACCAAAATCTCATCATGATCCTTTGCTGATGATCATCATCAACATTAAGTCAGGTCTACTAGGAAGCAAAACAGATTAAAAGAGATGGAGAGATCAAGTAGTGACGATGATAGTTCCTCCCAACTTTCCAAAACTAGCCCTTCCAATAATAAGAATAGATTTATTGAACTTAATGAAGATGAGGGAGAGGAGGAGGAAAAAGATAGCCATGAGCAGAACAATTGCCGGAGTTCAAGCAATAGCACGGTCGAAGAAACTGGATCAAAGAAGGGAGCTTCCAGTGGATCCGTAAGGCAATATATTCGTTCCAAGACGCCAAGGCTCCGGTGGACACCGGATCTACATCTTTGCTTTGTTCGAGCAGTTGAAAGATTAGGAGGACAAGATAGTAAGTGTATATTAATGATCACTTAATTAGCTTTCTAATATTGATCATCAGCCAAATTATAATGCTTACTATATGCATGGTTAACTAATAACATGATGAAATATTTGTTGCTGCAGGAGCTACACCAAAGTTGGTTCTTCAATTGATGAACATAAAGGGTCTAAGCATAGCTCATGTGAAAAGCCATCTTCAAGTAATTATTTGATTAATTAATTATTTCATAATTTCACACCTTATTATCTCTTACAAGGTTCAATACTTGTACATATAAAATGAATTGATGATGGTTCATATTTGATTTTTTTCCCCCTTTCTTGTTGGGTTCGCTTTTATAGATGTATAGAAGCAAGAAGATTGAGGACCCGAATAAAGGTAATTAATACGTACATATATATATATATGTGTGTGTGTGTCATATTAATATTAGGTTAATATCATAGCCCTAACTGATCAATTTGTTGGGATCTTGATTTTTCTTATGAACAGTTCTTTCAGAACAAGGATTTTTCTTGGAAGGAGGAGGAGAACATCACCATATCTACAACCTTAGCCCACTCCCCTTGCTACAAAGTTTCAATCAATGGCCTTCTTCCGGTTTAAGGTAATTGCTTGATTACTTCAATCATTAATTCTCTTTTTCAAGCTACGTGTATATGTGTATATATAAGTGTATATTTATATATCTATATATAGCTTAATTACGTTTCTTTTGATGAAATCCAGATATGGCGATTCTTCTTGGAGATCAGGCCGTGGCAACCAAATTTATAGCAGCCCTCGTTCTATCAGGGCTGCGCTTGACAGTGCCAGCAGATCATCACATGGATCAGTTCATGGACTTAATTACAGTTCAGTTGCTGAGAGAATATTATACAGAAATAACACTAATAACAATACTTCAGCACAGATCACTAGCACTACTACTACTACCAGTACTTCACATATGAATAATGTTCCATATTCTAATTTCAATAGTCCTAGTTGGAGAAGGCACATTCAAGCTTATCAAGACGAGTCGTTTCAAGGATCATGGAGAACCCCACTAATCGGTTCATGCTCAACGGAAGATCACATAACTGATCATCATGTTCTATCAAAGAAATTTCATGATGAGAAAGGAACCGATAATCATCATGATGATACTAATCTGAAGAACACTAGTACTACTATCGCGGTCTCTCAGATATCGATTCAAGAAGGTCAAAGAAACCCGAAAAGGAAGGCTAATTTCGATTCCGAAAATTGTGACTTGGATTTAAACTTATCTCTAAAAGTGACACCAAAAGATCATGGTGAGAAGGGTTTGGTTGGTAATAATGAAGAAGTGGAGTACTACAGTAGAACTAGTTTGTCCCTTTCTCTCTCAGCATCTTCGTCCTCAAAGCTAACGGATAGGAAGCATGGGAGATTAATGGCGGCGAGTACTCTGGATCTGACTTTATGAATGAGACAATTCTGAGTGAGATCCTGAGGTACTTGTTTCAGTATAGTCATTAATTTGATCATGATTGTTGTCATCTTGTAGTACCATGCTAGCTATTAATACAAGGCAATAGTCATCAGTACTTGTTGCCTCTTTCACTGTTTTCAATATTTTGTTTTGTATGCTCGATAAATAGATTTTTAGTATGAGCTTTCAAACGCTGCAAACCGAGGAATCTATATATATATATATATATATATATATGATTATTTATCTTATGCACTGTGCCAGAGATATGCATATATATATATATATCTTCTATGCATATATACATATCCTATATATTTATCTTATATACACATGTAACTAGCTTAGGTGAATTTGAATTCATGATCATGCACTTTAGAGAGGTCAGAGCTTAATTCCATGCATATATATATATATATCTTGTTTGGTGTATGCTAATCAAAACCCGTAAAGAAATTAATGTGGGTACATCACGAATATTTACATACATGTATTCTTTGGATTATTCAAATGGTAAACTTGTGTTTTAATCCTATATATATTGCTGAAACTTTATACGGCTCTATAGCTAGAAGAAGAAGTAGCTTCACATAAGTCTTCCTTTTGTTATAATTAGCTTTAGAAGCTTAATTCTTGAAATATTGCATTGATCTTCAAGGAAAAATTCAGAAGAAGCTGTATTTATATTCATTAGTACGTAATTTAGCCACTGTCTGTGTTTTTTGTGTGTGTGTGGATATGTGTATATAAATATATACATACAAGTATACAGTACCTAAAGTTTCCTTTTGAGCAACTTATATTATAATGTACATATAGTTCCTTCTCGAAGCTCGAAGCGCCTGTGGCTTTTCCAGCTTTATTTGACCAGGCAATGACAAAACTCACTTTAAGAGAACTTTTTGAAAAGTGAACGCTTGTCCTGATCGATAGATATATATACATACGCAAGTATTTAAATAAGAGCAACTCTAACATATATTTATGCAGTACATACTCGATTACATGGTTAGTAAAGTACACATGGATAGTAATCATTTTTGTCCATGGTCACACTACATGGAAAAAAAAAAATCTCTAGCTAGCCCTCTTGTAGGTATTTTAAGCCCGTTAAGGATTGAGTCTAAATTGTGTTTTTAGCTTTTAAAAACAGTTGGAAGAGGAGTTAGCATATTCTTAAAATTCATGTGTAATCACTAGTTTAAGTGGGTAGCAGTAATATCAAATCGGCCCTTAAATTTGGAGAAATATTTATTTATGTTATGAATAAAAAAAAGTGGATTTGTTTTCTCTCTAGTCCTATATAGCTAGTGTAAAATCCCTCAAATTAAAGAAAGGTATTGTGGTCTTTTTGTCCCAAAAAATACAATAAAATAAAATAAAATCGAATTATTAGATGAATTTGGATAGAATTTTGGTCTAGATTCATTTGGGTATAAGTGTGAAGAAAGTTTGAAAATTAAGGTTAAAGTGTAATTATTTAAGGGTGTATTTGAGAAGATTTTCAGAAAACTGAGTCCAAGTACAAATAAGCAAAATAGTGCCAAATTAACTAGAACTTGACATGTGGCGCTATAGTTTCTGAAATTGCTTTTAAATTCCTCCTCTTTTCCTTCTTCTTCCACGAGGCCGCTGCGACGAACCCCCATGGCCAGCCACCGCAGCTCCTCTTCTGGCCGCCGTTGAAGCCCGCCATCACCCGAAAACGATGCGCCACTGCAGGACAATCACAGCGGCATCGGACTCAGCCTCGCCGGAGTAGTCGATTGTCGAAAAAACATGGAAAACGCCACGGACCAAAACGCTCGCTGGAGATAATTCCGGTCACCATTCACCGCAAAATTGGTCTTCGTAGACTCCGCCATTTTTGTATATAAATTATTTCAGAGTTGACTTTTTGATTGAACCATTATATTTTAAAACTAATATTATTTTTGGAATCTACGTTGAAAATGGTGAAAACTGAGATACATATTGACTATGTTTTGAAACGGGCACAAAAAACGAAATTAGACGGCTCAGTTTTGCCTCGATTTGTGTGTCATGGGGCTCGGCTCCAAATTGGAACTTAGTATTTTTTGGTGTTCTGAATTCAATGGTGGGTCTATTTCATAATTTGATGCTCCATTTAAAAATCAAGTTTTCAAACTAAGGAATCAAAGGTTTGAAGACGACACCAGATTCTCCATACGATGCCAAATATTCTCTATAGCCCCATAATACTAATTGGACACTCGATAGAGGTAAGAATTCGATTACTTGATTCTAATATTAAATTAATTTATAAAATTACATATTTTTTATAAATATAGAATTTCGAAAAATTATTTATTAAAATTATATTTATATCTGTTTTGACCTGATTTGATATATAAACTGTCTGGGAGGTACGCCACATTAGTTGGTATATCATATATACTATTTTGAACTATTTTCTGAAGGAAATTGGATTTTGGGTTTGATTAAAAGCAGTCGTTATAATACTGAAATTTTTAGAAAATCCAAATTGGTTTGAGAATTCATTTTTGAGAATTAAATGATGTTTGATTAAAGAATATTACATGATTATTTTGTGATTTTGTAGAAATTGTGCATATTCTTATTCTGTCACTCATATAACATTTGTGTGTATTCATACACTTACGCGGCTGTCAGACTTACGATACCCTATATTGGGTGATCAGACTTCTAGCACCTCTTTAGGTGGCTCGGACGTACGAATGATCCACTAGGATACTTCGGATATCATGATTGTATATATGGCTATAAATTGGCTTGACTAGATATGTAATAGTTTTGATGGATATTTTACAATGATTTTGAATGTTTAAACTATTAGACTATAATTTACACTTGAGTTTTGTGAACTTTTTGAATGGAATACTAACCATATAGGACCTTTAATGTGAGTATATATTTTATGTAATAAAAATTTGTAATTGATTCTTTATTGGGCATTAACTCGCTCCCTTTTTCCTCTCAGGTGGCATTCAGTGTGATTTGGACCAAAAGAACTAGAACGAGACATTGCAGAATAACTAGTTTATTTATATTTTGGTAAATTTCTACGAGACATGTGAAATATTTAGATTTGAGTAGAAATTTGGGTTTCGTTATACATTATGAACTAGAATGTGAGATTTGGACGTGGTTTGTATTACTTATGTCTGTATTTGAGTGTGAAATAGTTTGTGATATATGACTATTAAACAACTGTTTTTAAATACAGTTTTTGTTTAGTGAGTAACGTATAACTATGGGGTTTTATTTTCAATTACATATTTTATTGAGGCTAGCTTGAAAAGTTAGAGTCCCTAAGATAAAATTTTTGAATTAAATGAGTCAATTTTAAGAAATATTTTTGGTATTTCTATTTTATGAAATATCCATTCTGTTACTGCCCCTGACCTCGAGTCGTGATAGCTAGAACATTATGTTTTTATTATAGCTATAGCTATATCTTAGTCCTAAATTTTTGTATACTTCCTTTCGCTTCCTATAATTTTCCAAGGACTTAAATTAAATGTGCATTTAATGAGAAAAGGGCAAAGATAGGACTGTTTAGGGCCATTTTTTCTTTTTTAGGACTATGTTCATATACTGACTTTTTTAGGACCAAAACCTAGTACTAGGTAAAGAGAGAAAAAAAATGGATTTCCGAATCTAAAAATGCAGACTTGGTAGGTGGGAGCATTAAATTAATGTTATTTCATTTTGCTACTATTTTCTCTCTTTCCTTTCTATTTTTGTTTTTTTCTCACTTTCTCTGACTTCTTCTTCTCAGTTTTCTCTCTAAAACTAGAACTTAGTTTTTATCTCATGAAAAATATAAAACCACTTTTTCCTCTCTTGTTTGATTAGTCTCTCCATCTCACGAGGAGCATGAAAACTTGTGTATTCTTGCTCTCTCTCTCTCTCTCTCTCCACCTCTCTCTTTTTCTCTTTCTTAACAACCCTTTTATTGTTTATTAAAAACCTCAGCTGGAAAGAAATTTGATATTGATAGGTGGAGAGCTTTTAGGATTTTGAAAGTAAATAAATAAGTTTTTTTTTTTCAAGAATTGTTTTTTATGGTTGATAATGAGTAAGTATATTTAAAGGAGGACCATAATATTGATTTAGACAATAATGAGCTAAAAATTCTATATTTTAATGTATTTATCGTCTTCTTAATATCATATAAATCTCATTGTCACGTCGTAAGTCAAACTAATCCTGATGTATGGTCAAGACTAATTTGATCTTAAGTCAAAATCATCTTAACTTTTAGTCAATATGATACTAATCTTTGAGGTCAATTTAATCTTAGCATGTATTCAAAATATTTTGAATAATATCTCTTCGTTTTGAAGTCATTTCTCCTTCAATTATTAAATGTGTCAATTATATATCATGGAAGAAATTATTCTGAGGATATAATTTTTGGTTATTTTGTGAACATGAAAAATGCTCTTCTTACCAATAAAACTACTTGTGCAGAGTTCATTTAATTCAGACTCAACTGAGATAAATTCTGAGATTACAGTCTGAAAGAAATCTTAATAACCAGATTAGTGTTAATACTAAATTTTAGTTGTTTTTCACTTGTGGTCAGGATATTCTTGACTTTGAGTCAGAAAGTTTTTGACATAGTGTCAAAAAGTTATTGATTTAGGGTCAAGAACTTCCTGACCATAACTGATGAATTTTTTTAACTTAGTTCTTGATTTAGG
The DNA here is from genome assembly GCA_002914805.1 of Parasponia andersonii. Taxonomy (NCBI): domain Eukaryota; kingdom Viridiplantae; phylum Streptophyta; class Magnoliopsida; order Rosales; family Cannabaceae; genus Trema; species Trema andersonii. The sequence goes on along the minus strand of JXTB01000233.1, from coordinate 7,251 downwards.
GTCAAGAAGTTATTGGCTTGGAGTCAAGTTTTTCTTGCTTTCAGGTCAAGAAGTGATTAACTTAGAGTTAAGATATTCTTGACCCGAGATCAAAAAGTAATTGACTCGAGGTAAACAAGTGATTAGCTTGGAGTCAGTAATATTTTCAGTAGAGGTCATGACGTTAGTATTTAAGTGTAGTTTGATATGAAACTTGATCATGATATTATATGTAACGTGTTCTTAAATTTATATATTTTCTCAAAAACAATTTAGCATGAAGTTAAGAATAACATGAGAGAAAGTACAAAATAATTTGACCTACAGTTAAAAACAATTTGACCTGAGGTAACTCTAATAGACCATTACTTCAAAACCCATAAAGTTATTCTTGACCTAGGTCAAGTTTTACTTGTCAATTTGACCTAGGGTCAAGTAATAATTGACTTAGAGACAAGTCATTTTTTACATAGGGTAGTTAACAAATTATTTATTAAATAAACCGAATTTTACTGAAAAATATGCTAAATAGATAATTATAGACAAAATGATAGTTATACTAATACAATAAAACCAAAGTAAAAACTAGATATGAATAATGAAAAAGTTGTCTAAAACATATTCACAAAATAAATTATTGTCTTTTTCCTAGAAATTGGATCACTCCTCTTGGTCAGTTTCGGCTCCTCTTTCTACAATGTATGATAATACAACTCGTATGCAAGCTTAAGGCAAAAGTATTTCATCCTCTCCGCAATGACTTTATAGTAACAATCTTATCGGGCATCATGAACTCAATGTACTTCATCACATGCATCCCAAATCTCTGCTAGAAAATAGCAAAATATTAAGTTAAATCAAATAAGAGAAGATCAAGTGAGATTTGACCTAAGGTTAAGTGAGACTTGACCTCAGGTCAAGTGGGACTTGTCACGACCTAAAATCCAAGGCCATGACTTTTAGTAATTTTAAGTGTATATAAAGATAAATAAAGAATTTGTGAAAAGCTCGGTGGAAAACAAATACTAATTGGATTTTTTATTTTAGTCATCAAATTATTAGAAATTTTATATAAAAAAGGGTAAATCTTTAGTTTAATTTATAAATACAAATACACCAATTAAAATTAAAAAAAAAACATAATTAAGTTGTACAAAAACTTGGTTTAATAAAACTACAGTGTTGATTTAGTAGATTTTTCAAATCTTGAGTCCGAATTTCAGAAATTTAACTTACAAAGTTGTTGAAATTCTAAGTACTTAAATTTTGAAAATAAGCTCCTTAGGAACCATTATGTCTAATTTATCCACCAAAACCTCAAATAATATTAAATATATCCTCATACATTCACTTAGTAGAAACAATAAACTTGGCTAAATAATTGGACATGAAGAAAGAGTGAGCCAAGCGATTTTCCTAGCCAACAAGATAACTAACTCGAATGGATAATCACCTGAAAGGGAGAAAAGTAAGGGGGTGACCTCATAAGCTCAATAGGAAAGCTGTTACCTCATTTAAAAGTCCTTTTAGTGATGGAAAACTACTGCATGGTTAGTTTAATCTAAAAAACCTTTGCAAAACTATATGTGCATATATACATAATAATATCCAAAACTAATAGTCCTATATATATATATATACATATATATAGATATACAAAAAGTATGATATTTGAAAATTAATCAGTCTACCGACACATGACATAAATTCACCCATACCCATGAGTTCACTATCTCTCATTAATGGAAACCATGGTGTTAGTACTACGTGTGCCATATATCCTGCCAGACACCTAACCTATACTCGGAAGGGATACCTATGTATCGTCTACCAAATCTGGAGGGACAACCACATTACCTATGTCTGCCAAATGGGGAGGTAATCAGAAGAAAAATCTGGCACAGGTTCATGGACTCTACACTATCAGTAGGGCCACAATGTCACGTTATAAAAATCATGTGATGCTAACCTGATACTCATGTATATTCCTATGACACATGTACTCTAAACTGATGTGTAAAAATGGTCATGCGGTAATTTAAGTTCAAATGATGCTCTAATTTTTAGTAAAATAGTTAATTAAATTTTATATAAAAATGAGCAGCATAATAGCCCTATTTTAACATATCCAAAAATAACTTGGACTCAGAAAAATCCTAGAATAATCCAATATATATGATATAATTCAATTCCATCACATATATCCAAAACAATTCTAAAATCGCATTTATCATCATGTGTTGTAAAAAGTAAGTTTTATTAAAAAAAAATATTATAAGACAGAGGTAACCAAATCCCTATCTCACTAGAATAGTGATACCATACTATTGGATACTCAAGGCACTATTGGACGATCATTCCGAAGGTCGAGAAGTAATTCCATATCCTGGATCGCTCACTTATGGGAAAAAAACTCTTCAACAGAGCTTCAAATCAATAACGGACCTTTCTATTGAATTCATAATACTTAAAATAGATAAGTTAGACATATAATTCAACTAATTAGGGTCTGGAATGACACATGCTGTTAGATATCATTTTTCGTGTCAGTCACCAAATATAGTCAATATATACATACACACACATATATATGTATATATCAAAATTCACCATTTTTTGAGTACATTCCAAAAATAATATCAAAAGCAAAATCTAACATTCAGATCAAAAGTCAAACTCAAGCTCAAAAATAGACAAAAATAGCAACATTTAATCCGAACAAATTAGGATCGTGAAATATATATCTTGAGATTCTTCTTAACAAGACGAATTCAACGAGCCCAAGAACACACATTCAAATGGTTAGAATCGTCGCCAGAAATTCAAAACTCCTTATGGCCAAAAATGACATTTCTCGGCGACAGAATGCTCGGTGGTGGCCGGGGTCAAGCGGCATGAGCAGCAGGTGGCGTAGGGGAGCTCTGCTAGCAACTGGGCTAGTTGGATGGTAGCCACGGCGGCCCCAGCATTCCTTCGCCTCCTTTCGGCCGAGAACGAGGGAGAGAGAGAGTAAAGAGGGAAAGAAGGTGAGTCAAGAGAGAATGTACATATATATATTTAATCTAATTTTTTTTAAATTAGGGTCAAATGACCATTTTGTCCTTGAAAAATCTAGTTATTATAGGACTTGACCTAAGGAAGATCAAGGAACTTGACTTGGGGTCAAGAAGAACTTGATCCCACGTCAAAAAATCCTATAAAGAATTTTATCCAAAATTATTTCTACAACAAATGAGAAAATAACGCAGTTATAGACAAACCTATCAAAATTTTCATCAAAAAATTCCATTCCATGACACGAAGAGAAATTGACATAAACAAACTTAAAGAACAAGGATTTTTGCATAAACACTTAAAAATATCGAACCTTTCTATCGTGTTCTATCGACCTTTTTTCTGTTTAATCGACTGATTCATATGGATCTTCCTCTCTTCTACTGCCTTCTTCTTCTTTACTAGAGTTCTCGATCTCGATGCAAAGTTTTGGCAAAACAGGTTTCGGTCACTTTTTGATAGGTTGAAGTTCTTAAAAACTAAATTCAATGAACCATCTTTCAATTCCATGACGATTTTTGATGATTTTTAATTCCTTTATTTGTAGGTTTTTTGTTTCAATTTTGAGAGAAAATAAAGAATGGAGAGAGAAAGAAAGAGAATTGAAAAGAGGAATGAGAAAAAAGAGGAAGAAATAGAGTTTTGTAGAGAAGTGCGAAGTCATGTCAATCAATAGTGGATGAGCTCATATCATTGAATTGGCTGGAATTTTGAAAGAGTATTTAGTCATTTGCTTCATCTGGACCCTAATTTTTGGTCTAAAAAAACCTTATAAAAGAACCTAGTCACAAAACCATCAAAATAGCTCAAATTAGTCCTATTCATGTTCTTTTCTTGTATTTAATTGATAAAAGGACTAAATGTCACTTTTTAAATGGTCTAGTGTCAATAACTTATCTCTTGATCCATATATTAAAAAAAATGTTAATTTTTCTCTGTTTCTTTTTCCAATGAACAGCGGGAAAATTTCATTAAGCAAAAGAGAGTATGTCAGAAATAAATCTATAATGAGCAATAAGAGTCTCATAACCACTAGAAAAATCAGTATCCTGTACATATAACCACATATATCTTTCATACCATATTACATGCATAGATGATGATGGATCCCTCTTGTGGACCCTATTGATTTCAACAGGTACAGCTGATAACAATTGAATAAAAATAACCAGCAAAGATGGTAGTAGTGTACGTGGTACATCATGTCTAAAACCTTTTTATTCTTTTCTACTATTCAATTAAACATTCAAGTTTTCCTGACCCCGCGTGTTTTCAAATCGATTAATTTTGAAAACATAAGAAATTAAAGATATATCAATGCGTACTTACTTTGGAAGCAATATATTGAACTTCCGTCATTAATATTTAAATATTCATTCAATGAAGTCAACTTTAATATTAAAAAAACTAGTAATTAAAGACTAATCACATCAAAGAAAATATATTGAACTTCCGTCCATTAATATTTAAATATTCATTCAATGAAGCCAACTTTAATATTAAAAAAACTAGTAATTAAAGACCAATCACATCAAAGAAAAAAAAATCCTAAATTCATGACAATGTCGTTACTCCTAAAAAGTTATCATAATTCTCAATACTCTAGCTATAATTCCTAAACTCAATAAGAGATTTTTCTCAAGGGAAATTTAACGCTGGATTTAGTTAAACTGAAGCAATTGTGAAATTAAACTGGCTGGCAATAACCAAGTATGCAGCTTGTGTAGGGTGAGCCGAATCCCAAAATACGGATTTAGATGCATCAAGACACGTTGGCATACCCTGAATGCATAGAGGACCCACTTCAAACAAACCTGTTCCACAGCATCCTTGAAGAGTTTGTAGAAAGCCTTCAAAAAAAGGGGGGGGAAAAAAGAGTTAAAGTAAGCAATTAGCATTCAGATCAATATTTCTCACTTTTGATCACGAAGCAACTTTGCACTAAGCGGTCGAAGCAATTAAATCTAATATACGAGTACGTACCATATTTAGAGGGGTAGGTGACCATGTCCATAATAGAATCATATATCCCAAAGTAAGCAATCTTAGATTCAGGCAAGGATTGTTGAAGGCTAGTGAGATGGGCTTGAAGCTTGGAGTTGAAATCTTGCGCATACTGGTTCAGTCGGTCCACGCACACCCGCTGCAACATGTGCGAGCTTGGCAACATGCTGTCTACTGTCACTAGCAACGGTATACACCCTAGTGGCGGCAGGCCAGCCACACCAAACTTGCGTGCACCCTTGGTGTATAAACTCTGCAATATATATATCACATATAATACTGTAACACTACTACTAATAATAATAACAACTAATAATTACATCTCTACTAAATCTATTACATTTTTTTCCGTTGACTTGCTACTAAATCTATTATTTATATAATGAAACCTACCCTTTTAATAGCAATATTTAGGTGTTTGTGGCCGGAATTCATGTTAGTTAATTTGCATGTATATTTCAAATAAGAAAACATGAAACTTTTACTTCCAACTTACAGATTATTTTATTATATCCCTAACAAAAATCAGCTGATTAGAATGTACAAATAAATTTTCCGTTTCCAACACTAAAAAAGGGAAGGAGCTTTTAGTAATTGCAACTATATGAATTTGAACTAAAAGAAGAACTTTATAACCAAGTCGATGTGGAAAAAAAAAAAAAAAAAACTATATACGCCCCATGAATTAATTATCGTTTCAATAAATTTACGTTATATATACGCAATACCGAATTAAAATCGTATTCATAGGTAATATATATGTGCATCATATTATATCTAACTAAATTAAACCGTATGTATATAGACATATTGGGGGAGATCAGAACAAAGATTACCTGAACGTAAGAGCCAAGTGTTTCGACCAGAAAATCTCGATAGGTAAAAGTTGCATTATACGAAGTGCTCTGGTGTATATCGATCGTGCCCAATACTTGACTGTACAGCACGTCATTAAATCCAGTACTGAACACAAACAACGAGTCCCTAACCAACTCCTGAGACCTATTTTTCCCAACATGTCTCTCTATCCTTTGCATGGCTTCATCAAAGTACTGCAACTGCCTCGCGGTACTCGCAATCCCGGCGATGGAGTTCGTCGCGTTGTCTATGCCCGAACCGGACGAGGCGAAGCTGACGCCGGTGGCCAAGTCGGCGTCGGTTAGGGCTGGGTCCCGGTAGGCTGGCAAGAGTTCCTTAATTCCGAGGTTGGAGACCAAGTAGTCCGTTGCCAACTTGCCATTGGAGAATCTCCCGGTGGGAATATGGTTAGGGAAATCCTTGCCATATGGGGGGTGGTCACCGCTGAAGATCGCCGATACGCCGGTCAGACCGTTGTTGTTTCCGGGGTCAATGGTGGAGTCGCCGAATGCGAAAACAGCCGGTATTGATGGGGATGGGGATGCAGTAGTAGTAGTAGTGATTGAAATTAGAGGGGAAGAAAATAAAAAGGCGAAAGAGAAGAACATGGAGAAGATGGTTTTTTTGTACTGCTCCATGATCGTACTACTGCGCACTCGGGTTTAACTTGATGTGTAATTGTTGTGTTCGTGATATGTGTATTGTGATTTCTGAGAGAGCCTTATATAGAAATTTACATGGGATTGGCTCATTAGAATTCTATTGTATTGTATTATATTAGGACTCTTCGTTGCCCTCGTCATCAAGTACTAGTACTACTAGAGCTAAAGTCCAACATTTTTAAGTTTTCGAGTCCTAACAGGAGACGTATATCTAAGGTTTTTATATGTGGCACGTTAACCACTTAACTTACATTTTCTTTTTTAAAAAAAAATGTGTATATATGTGTTTAAAAAAATTATTTTAAAAAAACACCATATATATATCACACATAATTGAATCTCCGTAGAGCATAAAACTGCGAATAAACTCAATTGTCCTAGTTAAGTAAGCATGCATTTTAGAAGATATATGGTATATAGGTCTATAGGCAACATTCCCAATTAGGACAGTTCACGGAGTTTCTAGAAACAAATAAATTACCGATTAATTTCATAGTAATAAATAATAAATTCATGGGTTTGTGGTGTCACGTTCTGAACTAATAATACTTGTTGTTGACTATTAGATAATTTTATATTTTCATGTCCTTTGGATTAACAAAATCCTCATGTGTGCCAAAGATTTTAAAAGAGCTTTATTATTTTTAGGACTGTGCTGTAGAAATTATATCTTTTTTTTTCACTTTTTCAGGGA
>JXTB01000232.1:527839-649876 GCA_002914805.1 Parasponia andersonii | reverse complement strand
AAAAAAAAAAAAAAAAAAAAAAAAAATGGTGCAAGCTCTTCTACAGGCACTGCCAGTTCTCCATTCCTGTTTTTCTCCTGCTGTTTCCTCTCTCTCCAGCTCCAGGTACCACAAAGCTAGAGTATTTTTCTTGTCTGGTCCCAATTTTTCATTCAATCTGCATCTTCTGTGATCCCTTTTTTCTGGGTTTTTATTTATGTTTGTGTACACACACTGATGTTGCTGCAAATGCTGATATGGGTTGTGCTGGGTTCTTGTTTTGCTCCACTGGGTTGCTCATAATTTTCCTTTAAGAAGCTTGTACTTGTTATAGAAGTTCGATTTTTCTCTTTTCAGTCTATTAAACTTGATTTTTTTCTGTTTTTTGCTAGTCCAACTTTGTTTCTTCTGTCTCTTAATCTTGTGCCTATAATTAATTGAAATTCATTGTCCTGGTAATCCAGGGGAATGCCTGGTAAAATAATGGTGAAGTCCTCAATTGAGCAGCCTCCATCTAGTAAGCTCCTGACCAGACATGTCTTATCTGGTCTTGCTGCTTCTTTGATCTTTATCTCCCAAATAAACCAGGTTAGTTGGGTTTATTATCTTCTAATATTATTATAAATTCTAGTTATATTCTATTAGGGAAAACTCAAGAAAAATGTGTTTGGCTTGAGGAAAAAGTGAAGATTCTTATCACTAGTTCGTGGGCATGAAGGGATATGTGTAGGACCAATTATTTTATGAGATCCCAAAATTGCACATTTGTCTTAGATTTTGAGTCCTTCCCTTATCAAATTGTTCTGAAAGTTGTTAGACGAAAAATTGGTATTCATTTTTGGCTTCTTACAAAATTTTGGTTTAAGCCATAACTGATTTGAGTTGAAGTTAAATTCAGCTAGTTTGACAACGGATTTAGTCCCAAAGTTACACTGATTTTTATTGTCAGGCCGTTGCTGCTGATGTTCCCCATCAAGGAAATATATGCCAACTTGCAAGTGCAGCAAGTAATTTGCCACCTCTTCCGCTTGATGAGAATTTGGACAAAGGAGGTGGGAGGCTAATGATGATGAGAGGCATGACGGCTAAGGATTTTGATCCTGTCAAATATTCTGGGAGATGGTTTGAAGTAGCTTCTCTTAAACGTGGATTCGCCGGACAAGGTCAGGAAGATTGCCACTGCACGCAGGTAAATGCAAAAGGGTATGTATAGTTGTGATTTGTGACTCTTGATGCTCACACTGTTCCTTCAAGAAAGTAATAGACACGAATGCATAGAAGAAACCTTACTTCTTGTTCTCAGTAGAATCTGATTTAGCTGTGGATTTGTAAAACTTGTTTGGTTAGCCATAGACATATTTAGGAAGCCGAGATGAATATATTTTGTGCTACATGATGTAATCTAAACAAAATGAAGATTGTTCTTATGTTCATTCAGTCAAAACTACAAAAAAATATACAGGAATGCTTTAATATATGGAGTTATAAAAAATGCAGGGTGTATATACATTTGATATGGAGGCGCCATCAATCCAGGTTGACACCTTTTGTGTTCATGGAGGCCCTGATGGATATATAACGGGTATAAGGGGAAAGGTCCAATGCCTTTCAGAGTATGATTTGGAGAAAAATGAGACACAGCTGGAAAAACAAGAGATGATTAAAGAGAAATGTTTTCTGCGTTTCCCAACATTGCCTTTCATTCCTAAGGAGCCATATGATGTGATTGCAACCGATTACGACAATTTTGCTCTTGTTTCCGGAGCGAAAGACAGAAGTTTTATACAGGTAAGAATTCACTCGATACCGATATTCCAGTTCATATCAATCTAGAGTGAAAAGTTGCCTTTACTTGTTACCACACTATCTACTTTGTGCAAGTTGTCTCTTTTTGGTTGGGAGATCTTAACATTTTGTCCTATGAGTGACCATAGAAACTGTATTTGGATTCAAATTTCAGATATACTCAAGGACGCCTGATCCTGGACCCAAATTCATAGAGAAATACAAATCTTACTTGGCGAACTTTGGATATGATCCGAGCAAAATCAAGGACACCCCACAAGACTGCCAAGTAATGTCGAATAGTCAGCTCGCTGCGATGATGTCAATGTCAGGAATGCAACAAGCTCTAACGAACCAGTTTCCTGATCTGGGATTGAACGCCCCGATTGAGTTTAACCCTTTTACTAGTGTATTTGACACTCTAAAGAAGCTGGTTGAGCTTTATTTCAAGTAGTTTCTCAGGGCAACGTAATAAACTTGTAAGCCACTTCTGTATTTAATGTATACAGAAACTTAAGAAAGTCAATAAATTCTTCCATCTTATTGTGTTAATATTGTCGAATGCGTTATTCTTGACACTAATATCAGCTTTTAACAGCCAACTCTCAACCACTAAATGCAGCCCTTTAACCACATAAAAGGCTAACTGGTAGCATTATCCGGCGAGTCTTAGATTCCCCAACACACCCCCCCCCCCCCCCCAAAAAAAAAAAACTAATTATAAATCATTTCTCTTGTCACCAATTCTTGTACATGTCATGTCTTTCTTTCTACACAGAATTTGAATGTTTTGACCCCGAAAACGACCAAGTGGAAAAGAATGTGAATTTCACTTGCTGCATGGTAAAGATGTAGATTTGATGGCAAAAGCAGAAAGAACAAAATTTGAAGCTCAGAAAAATTACAATGAAAAAAAGAACAAAAATACAATAATAAGAACTGTGATTTGAAAGTTTATCAACATCATGCTTTTTGAACTGAAAAATTAAGAATGAAGTCCTTGATTTCATCACTAGCAGCTCTATCAATTGCCGTTCGACCATCGCCATCCTTGACATCGTACTTGGCTCCAGCTCTCAGTAACTCCTCAATTTTTGGCTTGTCACCTTCCCAGGAAGCCATCATGAGCAGAATATCTACTGGATGAATGTTGAGGCTTAAAAGAGCTTCCATTTTATCGTATGAACCCTCTACAGCAAGCATCCCCATGTAGTTGAAATACTGTAAAAGAAATCGAAGTTAAAATGAAAAAATGACCTTTAATGTTCCATGTTTCAGACTAGTTTTCACTGACTACAACCATACTATATTCATAGTTTTCATTGACTAGTTTTCACTGACTACAACCATACTATATTCATAGTTTTCATTAGAAGATGACAAAAAATTATAATGGTGCTAAACAAAATTGAGTATTTGCAAAAGGGTTTGAATTAAGAGCACCAAGCCAAAAGACCCATGGGATTGTACTGAAACACAACCACCACAACCAAGTGCTTCATGGTAAATGAATTTGAGCTAGCACTTACCACTGCGTTTTCCAAGACCAAGATCTTAATGCACAAATAAAATAAGTACTTGTTCTTTTTTCCTAAACTGTACAACATTCCTAAGATATTGATCATACACAAAAGTGCAGAATTCTCCCCTCCATTGAAGTAAATGTTCAAAAGTCCCAAGCAGTACCTCATAATTATACTATGTTTTTTGAAATTTCCATCAAAACCCAGTTGACAAAACATTACATTACTCTAGAATAAATGGTCACTTTCAAGTTTCAATAATAATAAACACCAAAAAGATAAGCAAAGAATCACGTATTTATATTTAAAATAAAAAAAAATTAAAAAAAAAAGACACCTGTTCAACATCATCTCTATCAAAATCATCACGGGACTGGCTGCCATAAATGCCAGCTCCTTCGGCATCAACACCATTTTTGCCAAATTTGAACCAACACTTGGCTCTGGACCCATTGGAGGGACCAATACCTGAGGAGGATCTAACCCATCCAAGCCTACTACTACTACTTCTTCTGCCACTCACAAAGTGGGTGTTGAATTTGGGGAGAGCAGGAGGTGAAGAAGTGCAGGATTTGGGGTTTAAGGCCAGGTGGGTTGTGGAAGTAGTACATGGGATTGAAGCCATAACTGAGTTCCTACCCAAAGATTTAACTGCAACTCAAAGGCTTGAGCTTTATCACTCTAGTACATGTACATCCTATCCACTCACTTCCAAGTGGAGGAGGAGTAATACTAAGGCGTGGGAAGGAACAATCCAAGGTGACTATGCTCACTTCTAAATGGGCTCTTAGTCATGGATTCAGGCTTGATTGGGCCTGATCGACTTGTATATTGGCAACTTGGGCTCTATTGTTGAATGGTAGTTGGACCTCTTTAGCAAAATGGCTGTTTTTAACAATTCAGCTTACTTTTATATAATATGAGTATACATATATTCTTTATAACCAAATAATTGGTATAGATGACTTATCAGTTCATAAATCAAGTATATACTACTGACTGAAGACCTAGCATATCAGTTGATCCCACTGGAAAACCTAACATACTTGGTCATTTATCTAGCAAAAAAACAAAAGAAAAAAAAAAAAAGACAACGGAAATTACTAAATTAGTGTGAAAACAGAATTACTATTATTACTAAAAAAAATAGACCATGCCCTCAATAAGCCCCAACCAAGGATTACATGCGAGCACCATTTGAGTATCTCTAGCTACTATGTGCTTTAGTTCTACTCCGAGCTTAAAAAAATGGATAGATGAGAGGAAAAATAAGGTCTTTAAAGATGGATAGAGACGCATGGTGCTATGAATTAGCCATTGCATACTTGTAATTTATTTTTTTTTTTTTGGTTAGGATAATAACTGGAAAGTGAGAAATATGACCTAGGACATTACCTTCCTAAATCCTATGTCAACTCTCGTTTTTAGTTGTCAAAGCTTGGTCATGTTCTTTATGGTCTTGGAAATTGTAGATCCATGCAAGTGTCTTAATCTTAGTTCTATTAATGGAACACATTTTCGCCTCATCTTTTTTTAATGGTTAAATTTTTAGACACTTCAGGTTGAGTTCCATACATTGCTTTAATGCTCTTTCGAGAATGAGTTAAGTTAGATACTATTGGAAATTCTTCAAAGGGCTATAAACAGTACATTATGACCATGTCAATTATTTACTGCTTCACAGTAACCATGACAGGTTTTTTATTGTTCTGCAAGTATATTTGGTCATCCAACCAAACTATCCTCGCTCTATTTTCATGACTTACAGATGCAGAAACATAAAATTTCTCTGTTTCTAGCCGCTCAACTTAAATTTATAACAGTACATTTTTTATCAATTTCTGCAGATAATTTATTACATTTACTATTCTTGTCAACTTGGTGCATGAATAACAGAAAAAGAAAATGAATGCTCTTGACAGTTTGGTAAAGTAAAGAAAAATCACATGGCTTGTACATTTGTATGTATGCATCAAGAATTTCTAGTCATCCTTTTCAAAAGGTGATGTAAAATCAAATCTTGTAAGGCCAAAAAGCGAATCAAGCACCGCAAACATGCCCATACCTCAAAGCACTCGAGCGTTTCTATCCCAACCAAACACCACACTTTTATTTATCCCTTGCTATTCAAGACTTTGAAAAGACAATAACAGCTTACTTAGAATGGACATGAAATGACCCATGATTACTTTGAGTCTCACAATATTAATCAAATTCAGAAGTTTTTTAAAAAAAAAAGTCACAATTTGCATATGTTATGATGATTATTAAAGGTTGTGACCTGGGAAAGTGCCAAACCAGTGCCTAACACCGATGTGGATCAAAAAATGAAACGCAAGTCGTTGAGGGGGGGAAAAAAAAAGGTAAAGTAGTTAAGCAACTTAAATGTTTTATAAGTTAAAAGCATGAATACTGTGAATTATATCACCATCCAATCCCTCACTAAGACATAAAGCTGGGGCTGTTCACTTTAAGATAAATAACATATGGTAAAGAATTCTTGTGAGTGAAACACACCAAAGATTAAGCACCAAATGTCCCAGACTGAAAGCAATTTCCTCACCAACACAAGAGCCAAAACCAGCTCTCTTCGTCTAAAAGCCTCTTCTTCCTCCACTCCAAGCAAGCAAAAAATGTATAAACCAAACACCATTTCCAAAACTGATGCTGAAAAAATGGTACCATATAATCCAGTCGAAATAGGCACTAAAGGAACTGTTGGTTCCCTCGTAATGAAAGAAATTGAGTACTTCAGCCAACTCGAGTTGAGCAGCCATGGAAACTTGGAGAAGCCTCGGTCACATGTTACTGATATGGCTTCTTCAAGTCGTGGTATTAGTCATCCTTCAAAACCCACCTTTGGATCTGCCTCAACAACCCAAAAGAAGAAAAAGAAAGGAAGCAGCAAGCTCTTACCAAGCATGTGTTCTATGGTGGAAGTTTCAGACAAAAATCGGCCAGTTGGGATTTCAAGTTTCAGCTATAGGAACCTTAAAACAGACGTGAAGAAGTTGCACGCTTAGACAATGCTCTCTGAGAGCTTTGAGAAGCCTAGCTTCCTTAACCTGCTTGTTATGGGGCTAGCCCAGGCTCTATCTGAGTTTCCACACTTTATGTCCACAACTTCAACAATATTAGACCCTTTTTTATCAGTTTTCTCTCTATTAAGAGTTCTATCTAAAACTATATTATCAGAGCCAAGCATTGGGATTCTATGTGTATTATTAGGATAACCTTTTTTTTTCCGGGAAAATTCCGGGCTTTTCGTGTAGCTCCTGATTCCACTGCTGCTGGCTTCATCAGAGGATTTCCTTGCTTGAAGTCTTTTTGGAGTAACAGGGGCAGCAGCTTGAAGCTGGTTAATCGAAGATGAAGGCTTCTGCGATGCAGCTTTCATGGAGTCCAATTCCCTTGTCATCAAGGAACTGATTGTGCCTGTGGTCCCAACCCTGACGGATCCTCCACAGCCCTTGATGGCTTCCAGCGAATGAACCATGTTTCTTTCGGCCTCAATCTAAATGTCTTATAGCAGATTCTTTTAGAAGGGAATTTTCCTAATGTCCAAGCACGCGTTGAAAGGGAGAGATGTAATCACCTCTTTTTAAGAGCCTGACATAGCAACATCACCAGCAAAGGCTTTTAGATCATTTAGATGAGAAAACAACAAGGTATATCAGCAGCATATCAAGTTATGTGGCTCTCTTTCTTATCCTTCAGATCTGAAATAGTGTCTTATCAATCAAATTTATGCTAGTGGAAAGCTGTTCTATATTGCAATATTACAAAAAAAAATTAACAAGGGTTTCTTTATTCACCTCCAAAAACCATGATATGCAAAACTAGATTAAGCAAGGGTATTGAGCGATTTAAAGAGAGACCGTTATTTTCTACTGTCTGGAACAAAAAATGATGTAGGCTATGGTCTAGTAATTAATCCATTAAACTCATACACTGGTTGGAAAGTTGGGAACTTTTTCGAAAATAGTACCCAATTCCAGAACAAATCACAGTACAAAGATCAAATCAAGTTGTGTTGTCTAATACTATTGTACAAAGGACCCGAAGAAAGATCACCACAATTCAAAGCTGACCTTTCTTTAAAAAAAAAAAAAAAAAAAAAAAAATCTCTTTAATCTACGAACACAATAATTCAAATGGACAGATTATAGTAGGGGAATGATCAAAAGTAGACCCAAAATCAGTGATCCAGCACCAGAAAAGAACAGGAAAAACACAAGATAAATTATCTTTTGCTTTTGATGAGATCACAAAATCTCACAAACTGCCTCATATATAAAAGCTAATGAGCCCTACTACAGACAAATTTACTCCAGATAATCAAACACTAGGATCCAAAACACAACAACAAAGTACACTTAATCAGATCATATAAAAACTGAAATCAATACATACCCACAAGCAATGAAACCAAGTAAAATTCAGCTCAATAAGCTCGGAAGCAAGAAACATAATCTAAACCCATTAAAGATTCTAAGGTAAACCCATTAAAGATTCAAAGGTATGTAAACAAACCCAGGTCGCAGAAACCTCTGAAAGAGTGAGATCTATGGCTTCTTGAAGCTCAAAATTTTGAAATGGAAGACAAGACACAATGTCACCTTCGAGAAAGGTGCTTATGTTTCTTGTTTGCTTATGCAGTGAGGCAGACAGTCAACGCCGAACCCAAAACAGTGAATCCAACTCAAAAATAATTATATTAATGGAAATGGAATGGTGGGTTTGGCTTTTCTTTTGTGCAAAAATTTAAAGAAGTCTACTTTTGCCTAATTGGTTATATTAATAATAATAAGAATTAGTTTACTTTACTTAATTTGATTTCACCTAAGTATAGCATAATTTATTCTTCCTTTTCTTTTGTCTGTATTATAAAGAAATCATTATTTATACTGTTGAGGCAGGTGAAAGGATAAAAAGACATGGTCCGCAGAATTTGAGCTATAGTAAAGGTTCATTATAATTAAATAATAAATTAGATTCATGGATCCTTGAATGAATTTTAAAAAAAGAAAACAGTTTAATATGCTTAATTTATAGTATAGAGAATGAGTAAACATCATTAGAAGTTGATTAAAGAAAGGCCCTTTTTCTTTTCCATAGTGAAACAAAGTCTTGAAACTTGAAAACTTTTTCTGATTAATGCATGATGGAACAAAGTTGACAGTGATATGCAAACTAATCAGCTGACTCTTCAAACTAAAACTATAATGATTTTGGAACTTCTCTACATTTCTATAAATTTGTTGGCTATCAGCTCATGCACATCTAAACAACAAAAAGACATCTAATTTCATCCATTTCTTTTAGTAGATATTTTCATGTCTAGCTGTATGAAACTCTGAATATTCCATATGTTTTGGGGCCAAATGGCATATTTACAACATTTGGGGAAAGTATGCTTTTTAAAGCATATTTACAAATTTATACCTTTTAAACTTTTAATAGATTTATACCAAAATTTTTGAAGAAATGTATACTTTCGATAAATATTTAGGGTTATTAATAGCAATGCTACCCGAACTATTGCCTTATTACTACTTTGCTCCCTAATTTTCAAACTTGCATATTAACGGTCCTCCAATTTTTAATATATTTCAAAAATATTCTAAAACTAAATTTTTATTAATTTTCAAACGCTACTTGGCACGTGAAGAGTGAAAAAAGGGTGCAATGATCATTTTATTATCTAGGGTCGAAAATTCATCTTTTTATATGATCTAAACACAGTCTACACTTCCCAATTCTCTCCCCTTCGCCGCAGGTTTTTACTAAACAAAAAACCCATGTACAACTGCTAAAAGCCCCACTTAAAGGAATCAAAGCATTCTTTTTCTGCAAAAAAGCATTCTTTTCCTGCAAAAAGGAGGAGTGAAAGTCAAGTATGGACCCTAAAATTCGACTTCAATTTCCATATGATATGGACAAGCTTTCTTCTTTTCTTTTCCTTTTTCTTTAATTATAAAAAAAAAAACAGAGCTTTCTTATTTTCTATTGCTTATGGATTGGGAAAAAAAATGTTCATTTTATATAAATTATTTACAAATAGTTTCACTGTTGTTTGAAAATGATGTTACCATTTTTCTTTTTTTTAGCCTTTTTCTAATTATTATTATTTTGTGTATGATAAATAATGCATTTAGGTATTTGTCTCTTTGTTGATTATGCAATTAATTTTAGGCAGTTGGTTTGCTAGTTATTGAAATTAATGATTAGATTAACTTTTTTATATTGTGGAGGATCACCCTAGAAAATTTACATTGAAGGTCTACTATAGTGGTGAGTTTGTGAGTACATGTAATAGATTGGCATATACTACAGAGTGTCGATTACATGGATTAGCGTAATGCGGATGAGATAACATTGGCTAATATAGATTCTATTAGCAAGGAGATCGGGTATGAAGTCGACACCTTATGTTATTATGGCATTAGTGGAAAATCACTAAAAGAAGATAACTTGATAGTTTTGTGGAATGATGAGATAATAACAAAATATTTAGTAAACCTGTATGAGTCTCGTGAGTTTTTATGTTTATTTTACCAGTGAAGCGTTAAAGCTAGACGAGAAAGATGAGCAAGATAAACAATTAGATGAAGACGTTGATTTACAAGACAAAGATGATCAAAATGCTGCATTTAAGAAAAGTGATGATGATTTGGATTTTGAACAAAATATTGATCTTATTATGGAGTTTGCTTTCAACAATATCGAAGAGATCAATGATCCTAGTATGTTAATTTTGATGATGATTTTGCTTTGATTGATAAGATATAAAGAAGAAATGAGGATTATGAAAATGAGAATGGAGAGGAAGATGAATATGAATATGAAATTATTGCTACATTAAATAAAACAAAGGTACCAAAGGGTAAGGTTCAACTAAAGAAAAAAAAAATGCCTCACTTTCCTACATTTAGAGCTGAAATAGATATGACCAACTCAGTTTTCAAGCTTGGTCAAATATTTACCGATGCTAACACATTTAAACAAACAGTGAGCGAGCATGCTATTAGATAAGAAAGGGATGCGAACTTTGTTAAAAATGAAAAAAAAAAAAATTCGAGCTAAATGCGAGGGCAGAAACTATGGTTGGCGTATTTCTACGTCTACCTATGAGAAGCACTCTTTTTCTTTTAGGGTGAAAGCATTACTTCTTAAGCATAACTGCAGTCAAGTTCATAAGAGTAAATTTATGACCTCGAGATAGTTGTCAAAGAGATATGTAGACTCTTTTAGGGGTAATAAAAAGTGCTCAATTACTGACGTCATGGAACAAGTTCAGAAAGATTATGTAATGCAAGTCTCATGAACTCAAGATTATAGGGCAAGAAAATGGGGTGTGGAGACGATTAAGGGAACTTATAATCAACAGTATCATATCTTATGGAATTACTTGGAGGAATTAAAGAGAAGTAACCTGGAGACAACTATTAAAGTAAATAGTGCATAGGGACCCGATCAGACACCTACGCTTGAGAGGTTATATACGCTGGTGTTAGCCGGAATCAAATTTTCAAAAATATTTTCATAAAATCATTTTCAAGAACATTATAGTTTTGTAAAATCAAGAAATACAGCGGAATTAATCGTTTAAAATTATTCTTTTTACAAAACGTTTCGGATCGTGATCTAACATAAATTAACTCTTGATATAGACAATAACAATACTTAGAATCGCTCCACAACTTTCTCGTATTCCCATCTATTCTCGAAAGTCGTTTGATTGATCCGGTGAGTAGTCACCTTCTTAATTCTCAACAAAGAGATCCGTAGACGAACAAGAAGACAATTTTCTCGAAACGATTTCTCCGAGTTGACCAAAAACACTAAGGATGGAATCCCTAGGGTTGGTCGATTTTCTGCTCTCCCTCTCTCTCTGTTATGCATGTGACACTCTCTTCTCAAGGGGATGTTTCACGTGTAGTGTTGTATTTGCAGTTAGAGAACTTTTTTCCTAACTATAGAGAGATTAGTGAACCCTAATGGGTTTATTGGGCTCAACTGATCATTAAATAACTATTGAGCTTTAATTTGAGCTAGACAGGGGACTAGATGGATCTATAAATCCCAAGCTCCAATAGACCATATACCCACTATCTTAATTAACTCTTAATTATGATTAGGCTTTGTCTATTAATATTTGGGCACATCATTATAGGCCCAATATTGAACTCTTGGACTAAATGTCATTTATTTTTTGTGAAACTTATTAACAATTAATTAACTTGATCTATTTAGCATATACTATACCTGTAGACATACCCCCAATGCAATGCCATAGTAGAATGGTGAAATTACCGTATTACCCCTCTAATATATATTTACCTTTGAGTTGCCATTTTTTATCTAATGGATAATAGTTAACTATGGTGTTATATCTACTTATACCAACACAATCAAATTCACATAGTGAATACCGGGGCCCTGGTTTATATTATCTAAGTACTTGAAAAAATTCAAAGTGACATCATATGCATGGTGTCCATCATGAAAAACGTTCTACACATTTTATATACCTTATCTTCCAAGATACTGGAGTTCGAACCATAAATCGGAACTAGTCCTTTAGTAACTCAAAAAGACAAAACACATGAAAGTAAGTTCGTTAATTACTAAGATTAAGATCTTCTATAATAGTACTAGATTAGTAAAATTAGAAATTTAAGTTATGACACTTAACCTCAAATTCTAATTCACTAAGTTCTGTTCAATGTTGTTATAACTTTCTTATAACACACTAGTGTTTCTATCCAAAGACTCACTTCGATAATTAGAGACTTCATTAATTAAATAGACAACACTATATTCTATGGCATAGTAAAGTATTTCATCTTCAATATGCATAATGCGAACAATTTAATTTAAACATAATAAAATAAAGAATATAATGTCTCCCACGTATGAACTCATTATATGAATAATTATTTATTACTCATTTCATGTCTTGGAATCTTTTAGCTGTTTGCATAAGATAAACATACACATCACATGTATATCAATGAGACATAAATGAAATAGAAATTCATAACATGGATGTAATTTATTAATAACAAATAGATACTAAATAATTCAATAAATAATATTTATAATGTCTAAATAATAAACTGTTTTATAAGATATTATTCCAATAATATATTTGTTATCATGCTTGTAAGAAAAGCTTCATTGAAGGATATCAAAAAGTAATTGGACTAGATGGATGTCATCTAAAAGGATATACCTCTGGCCAACTTCTATCTGCTATTGGAGGAGATGAGAACAATATGATCTACCCCATTGCTTTTGCCATTGTCGAGTTTGAGTGCAAGGATACGTGGCGCTGGTTTTGGACATTTTTAGGGATGATGTAAGGATTGACAATCCTTATCATTGGACTTTTATTTTTGACAAGCAAAAAGGTCTAAAGAATATGTTGGAAGGGGATTTTGAGACTGCTGAACGTTGCTTTTGTGCAAGACATTTGTTAAATAATTTTAAGACACATTTTAAAGGCCAAAGTCTAAAGGATAAGATGATGGGTGCTGCAAAAGCTACCATTGTAGCTAGATTCAACTATCACATGGAGGCGATGAGAAATGAGGATGAAAATGCATTTGATTGGCTCACTATGAAGCTTCCTTCACAATGGAGTAGGTCCCATTTGAGAGATACTAACAAGTGTGATATTTTGATGAACAATCTTTGTGAAGCTTTTAACAAGGCACATGCCATTCTAGCTGCAAGGGAGAGGCCCATTTTGGGCCTATTAAAAAGACTCTGAATATGGTTCATGATAAGGTGGACTCATCAAAGACGATTCATTAAAAGGTGGCATAGTGATATTGGGCCAAAGATTTTTTCTATTATAGAGACCAATAAGTATGATAGTGGGTTTTGTATAGCCTATTGGTCTAGACAACAAAGATATCAAGTCAATCATGCTTCTGTTAACCACTTTGATGTTAACTTTGCAAAAAAATCATGCCCATGCAGGAAATGGGACTTAACTGGTATTTGATACAAGCATGGAGTTGCTGTTATACTGCATAAAAGGAAAACCCAATTAATTATGTGGACGATTGCTATAAGAAAGAAGCTTGTATGAGAGCTTATAGAGAGATAATCAACCTTATAAAGCAACAAGAAGAATGGTCAAAGTCCACTATGTCACCTATGAGTCTCCCAATATATAGTGTTCAACCCAGGAGACCTAAAAAGCTTAGAAAGAAAGAGCCTAATAGAGTAATTCAAAAGAGTGCACAAAATTTAAAGTACGATCACATAATTATTTACTACTCCAAATGTAGTCAATAAGGCCACAATACTCGAACATGCAATAGAAGGAAGGTTAGTTTTACTTTTAACAACGTAATATGCTATACTTGTTATCTGAAGTATCATGTGGATAATTTTTGAAGCTTTTAATGGGGCCAATCAGCGTTGATGAATTTACTAATTATATCTTTTAGAAAAGCACATGGAGTTTATCTGAATTTTCTATATCTCAGTTTCATTCCACTAGTGACCAACTTTCGACCCAATAATCAACACTTACTGAAGAGAGCATAGTAAGTGCATCACCTAACAATATTCTTTTATGTTTTATTATGAAAACAAACTAATTAGATAAAAAAAAAATTTGGTTCTGCAGGTTCGAACTTCATCTAGAGCGAAGTATGGAGAGCATGCCATAGAATTTGAATTTGCTGCTTTCTGATCATGTGTCAATCTATTAGGATTAAAATAGTTTTACGATACCAAGGCATTTTGATTTGTAATGATTGTTTCTATAGAACCATTTTTATCTTAACAGGTTGTTTAACATTTCTACTTGCCATTATGAATTGTAATGGTCTAGTTCTATAGAACCATGTTATCTTAGGCATATTGTTTAACATTCGCTCACAGGGCATTTGGTGTTGCATTGGTCTATAAACCAATTTGATCATGACTTCAATGATGTTTTATTAATTTATATTTTGTATCAGAATGATCTTATTTATTTTTTTCAACAATTAAATAATGCTTGATATAATCTGTAATATATCCAATTATCCAAAGAAAGAAAATGCAGATTGACATTGGTGAATTTTAACATCAATAAAATAAGTACAAAAACATTGAAGGTCATGTTTTTTAACTAGACGCAAATATTAAATGAAATCTAATAAAATTAGTACTAAAGAAAATACAACTATAATTAATAATCATTTCCTTTCTTTCTTTCTTTGATCTTATAAGGACTTGATATTTTCTTTATATGTATATATATATAAATATATATATATATATATATATACATATTTTCTTTCAATGTTTTGTTACTTTCATTAAGTTTTTCAATTTCTAACTTTATCTTCTCGTTCTTTTCCTTCATTTGGTTCATCTTCTTCAAATCCAGGTAAAACTTTACTAGAATGAGCACAAATAGGAGGGTTATACCAATTGAAGAAGTCACAGTATCCAACTCATTCTTTCTGCACCATAAAAAAAAGAAATAATGATATCTTCGTCCTTATGAAAATATGGTCCATAAACATATAAAAACTAAACAATCAAAAATAAATATCAAAACTTATACTTCACCCTATAATTTCTACAACCCAGATTTGATGACTTGGGTTTTTCTCTTTCTACGAGATTCGTAGACCTCGTAGTTGGGGAATTAAACTGCAATTACATCGAACATTTGTGAATCGTTGGCTTTCAGAATAACTTGAGCTTCCTTCACAAATGGTGTCTTTAAAATCACAATTCTGATCAACCACCTAAATTAAATGCATAGTCAATAAAAAGATAAATACCTAAATGCATTATTTATTACACATAAAGTGAAAGCAACTAGAAAACACATAAATACAAATGCTCACACTATTTTCAAACAACACTCAAATTATTTGCGAATAATTTATACAAAAGCAATATTGTCCAATCCTCATCAGCAACATAAACAAGATGGCTTCAAAATAGCTTATGTGTCCGTACTATATGAAGGCTGACATCAAATCTTGGGGTCCATACTTGACTTTCATTCTTAATTTTTGCAAAGAAAGATTACTTTGATTCGTTGGGTGAGATATTCATCAGTTGTGATTTTGTTTTTCAATAACCAGCGGCTGAAACTCGTATAAAAAGATAAATTTTCAACCCTAAAAAATGAAATAACCATTCTACCATTTATTTACTCATCACATGTTGAACATGTGACCAAATTCTATTTGAAAATTAACAGAAGTTTAGTTTTGGCCTCTTCGAAATATATTAAAAATTCGGAGACCATTAATACGTAAATTTGAAATTTAGACAGTAAAGTGGTACTTAGGCAATAGTTCCGAGGCATTGTTGTTAATAACCTAAATATTTATTCTATAAATATATATCGTGCCTATTTTATATTTAAAACTAAAAACATGTATAAAACTATTAAAATGGAAAGCCTAGTATTTTTGACATATTAGGCAAAAAAGGAGCACTGAACTATTTTTTTTGATATGATTTTTTAGGACTAGGATTAGTAGCAATATCAATGGTCATTTAATTTATGACTAGATAATTTTATTGCGAGAGACATTTTGTAGTCATTCTTATTTATGAATGCTGTTATAAAATATCAAAATTATTACGAGAGTTGTGCTACCAAAGTCACATCTGATGTGGCTGTTGGATCTCAACTGTCCATTCTTATATGACCCACGAATGATTATTCTTAAAAACACTCTTCCTAAAAGTAGTCATAAAAATTATTTTGACTATACTTGCTCCTATTCATGTTCAAATCCCCATAGACGATTATTTTTTTGGGGGAGAATCGAGAAGCACGAGTGAACATAATTAGGAGTTTCTGGGGCAAAATGAATTCTTTCTAACTCTATTTCAAAAAGAAATTTTATGATTAGTAGCCATGACCTTTGCCATGATTACCAGACAATAAAACTTTTAACATGGATAGAAATGTTTAGCTCTTCTTTTTATTTTTTTTGAAAAAAAAAAAGAGTTATAAAGAAGTCATTTTGGCTCATTCAAAAAAAAAAAAAAAGGCAATTTTGAGTTTTGGCCATATTCATGGAGAAAAGGATAAGTGTAGGACTATCTTGAGCCAAAATAATTTTTTTGTGTATTCTTTTTAAAAGTGACGTTTTTAGAAATGTCACAAATATTTTGACCTATGGTTAAGAATTTCGTGACCATTAAAAAATCTTAAATAATAGTTTTTTCATGATTAATAAGCTTTTGACCAATGGTCACGAAGTTCTTAACACTCCTAAAAATTTTATTTTTAGAAAAATACACCAAAAAAATCATTTTGGCCCAAATTAGCCCTATCCACGTCGTTTTCTGATATTCATATGCATCAGCAGGCCTGGTTCGAAAGAAAGACTGAATTTAAAAGCAGGCCTCAAAAGCCCAAAGAAGGCCTTTTTTGCTCCACATTTCAGTTCATTAAATCTTTGTACAAGTTTATGTATCAGTTCATTAAATCTTGATTTGCTGGTTTCGAATTGCATAGAGTGGAGACTTTATTTTTTAAAAGAATAAAGTACAGTCTTCAACCATCATGAACCATAATAAAAAGCCATCCTATACATGACAAATACACGTCTTTTATAAACAAAATAAAACAGAACTTTTGCGTTGCTAGTCATTTGGGTTATTCTCCAATGGCATTATTCTTCATGTCTATTTAAATTAGATTCTATTTTAATTTTCCTACTATTTCTTTAATCATACAAAGATATTAAATCAAATCATTTTTTACTGAAATTCCATCTCCATCACCAACCTGTTCTCTCCTAATGCCAATTCCAACTCTTAAACAGACGCCTAACTACCACGCTTAATTGCTTACTTTTCAAATTTCGATGTCCAATCCTCCATGTGCAGCCTCATATTTATGGGGGTCCTCTCACTGGCCACTGCTCCTAACATGATTTTCCTCCCACGATCCTCTTAAAATATTAATCATCAAAACAAAAGTCATACATAATCAACGGCCAAGATTAAAAGTGTTGACATCAAAGCCAAGAAAAGCCTCTCATTATTCAAACACAAAAAATGAAATTGAACAGCCCGGTTTAGGCTCCATTGCAAATTACCACCGTTGGCCCAAATATTTGGCCTTTTCACGGGTAAAGCTCTCTCCTTTTGCTTCACTCACTCCCACCCAGATCTTATTCGCTGTATGTTTCGATTTTCCTTTCAAATGATTGTTTACTAAAGCCTTGACTCTCACTCCACCCCAAATCTTTCTCTCTCTTCCTCGATCTCAAAGAGCTCAAGAAGCCATTGATTCAGAGATACCCATCTACATTTTTGGCCGAAGAAGCCATTTTTTGAGAGATACCCATCTGCATTTGTGGGCAAAGAAGCCATTTTTGAGGGATACCCATCTGCATTTTGGGCCAAAGAAGCCATTTTTAACTTACTTCACTGATATACAGAACTACTCATTTGGCCACACAATGAGTTCTCACGCACCTAGAGCTTCAAAACCCACGAAACCCCCAAACCAGTCAAGCTCAACTCCACCGCCATCTTCTTCCCTGAGATCCTCTACCACCTCGTCCTCTGTCTCATCCCATCTCGCCATGGTTGAGCTCAAGCAAAGGATTCTCACTTCCCTCTCTAAGCTTTCGGACCGAGACACTTACCAAATCGCCGTCGAGGACCTCGAGAAGATCATCCAGACTCTCTCCCCGGAGGGCATCCCTATGCTTCTCAATTGCCTCTATGAAGCCTCCACCGACCCGAAACCAGCCGTCAAGAAGGAGGCCCTGAGGCTTCTCGCCGTGGTTTGCGCCTCCCATGGCGATTCGACGTCGACCCACTTGACCAAAATCATTGCCCACATTGTCAAGAGGCTCAAGGACGCCGATTCTGCCGTGAAGGAATCGTGTCGAGACACGATTGGGGCGTTGTCGGCGCAGTATTTGAAGGGTGAGAATGGCAATGGCGGCGGTGGGGATAATGGGGGCCTTGGGTCAGTGGTGGCTTTGTTTGTGAAGCCCTTGTTTGAAGCAATGGGGGAGCAGAACAAAGGTGCGCAATCTGGTGCGGCATTGAGCATGGCTAAGATGGTGGAGTGCGCTACGGACCCGCCTGTCGCTGCGTTTCAGAAGCTGTGTCCCAGGATCTGCAAGTTGCTTAACAATCCCAACTTTCAGGCCAAAGCGGCTCTTTTGCCTGTCGTTTCGAGTTTATCTCAGGTTTGTTTCTCAATTGTGTGACGTGTAAATTTTGACCTTTTTATAGGTTTGATTGTAGACTTATAGTCGTGCACAATGTCCGAGTCTTGTGCTAGTTCATTTAGCTGGAATAGCTGGGTGTTAAATCCTATTATTGAATTTAGTGGTAATATCTTTCTTAAAACATACCACTACATGTAAAAAAAGGTTCATGCATCAGACATGTGAAAGTTTCATGCACAGATATGTCCATGCCATTTGAGTTTTCATATTGCCTTATTTTGATAAGGCTTTCAGCTTGATAATTGAGGAGCATATGTGCGTTGTATTCCAATGTGTATGAATAGAGTAAAAGCACAACATTTTAGAGATTTTATGATGTTGGCAAGTTCCAAGGAGTTTAATAACGGTTGCAGGTGAAAGCAATTGCACCGCAGAGCTTGGAGAATCTATTGTCAAGTATTCATGAATGCCTTGGGAGTTTGGATTGGGCAACCCGTAAAGCAGCAGCTGATGCATTGATTGCTTTAGCATTGCATTCAAGCAATTTAGTTACTGATGGTGCTGCTTCCACGCTGACTGTGCTTGAGGCTTGTCGTTTTGACAAGGTAGTTTTTTTTCTTTGCTGACATTTTGCTCTATGAGTACTTTCTTTTCTTTGTTTTTGGTATTAATCATTTCCAATTATAAATTACTTCGTGTAGATCTAAGGTTTTATTAAGGAAAGATTCTTTTGCTGTTCCATGCTGAAGGTGACAAAAATAATTATCAGAATTTGGGGTTCTTTGTGGTTCAAGGTTCCAATTTCCTTCTTTTCTACTGGTTATAGATGGGTTATTCCCATAATGTTGTTTCCGGCTAGAAGGTCAACTATAGTTTTGATGAGCTGATCCAATATTGTAATTGTAGTCTAGAATCAATGGCTGATGTTTCTGAAAGGATTATGGCATCCCTAAATGGGGGGCTGATCACAACTACTTAAAGTTCTGGTTCTCATAAAACTGTTAGAATTCTGTTGCAACTTTCCCCTGTATTTAGTTATTATTGTTTGAGAACGGTATGAATTACTGCAATGCTCAGAAAACTAGGCATCGAGAAAAGGGTTATGCAACTTTATTTATCTTGTCCAGCATCCAATAATCATAATTGGTTCATTCTGCAGATAAAACCTGTCAGAGACAGTATGACAGAGGCATTGCAATTGTGGAAAAAGATTACAGGGAAAGGAGGAGATGGAGCTCTGGAGGACAAAAAGTCCTCGTATCCTGGTAGGAAAATATTCCTTTTTTTGAAAAAAAAAAAAAATCATTATGTTCTTCAGATTGTCTGATCCTTGTGTCTAATTGGATTATTTCTTTTCTGATTATATTGGAATAAAGAAAATCCTCACCTCACTGAGATGTCAGAAAAGGATGAGCCGCAAAATACTAAGGGTGAGAGAAAAGAGCCATCAGCAAAGGATACGTCCAATAGTTCTTCCCCTATTTCCAAAGGGGGTAGTATTCCAGACAAAGCAGTTGTAATATTGAAGAAGAAAGCACCTGCCTTAACTGACAAAGAGCTTAACCCAGAATTTTTTCAGAAACTACAAACAAGGGGTTCTGATGATTTGCCTGTAGAAGTGGTTGTTCCTCGTAGGTATCTCAACTCTTCAAACTCAAATAATGAGGAAGAATCAGAGCAAAATAATACAGATTCAAAGGGTAGACCAAACCGCGTAGGAAATGTTCAGTCAGATGATTCTCATGGAACATTTAGTAGTAAATATCGCAACATAGATAGAGTCAATGATTTAAATCAAAGAGAATCATCTGGTAATCATGTGGGCTTCTCCAAAACTGAGGGTCAATCTGAAGCCTCATTCATTAACAATAAAGGAAATTGGTTAGCAATCCAAAGGCAGTTGCTACAGCTGGAGAGGCAACAAGCTCATCTGATGAATATGCTGCAGGTTCTCTCTCTCTCTCTCTCTCTCTCTCTCTCTCTCTCTACTATACATATATATATATATATATTTTTCTTTTTATCTTTCTACTACAAGCCTACAAGTTTACATGCCTGTGGGTTCAACTACATTCTCCAGTAGGTGCTGAACCCAGGCTCATTCCCTTCAAAGAGAGTGGAAATGACCATTAGGCCATGATATGTTGTCATGTTGCATGTATTCTCAAAGTTCTATAAAATTTGTTCCTACTCAGTCTTTATCTAATGATATGATAAAACTTTTCTGAAATACAGGATTTCATGGGTGGGTCGCATGATAGCATGATAACTCTAGAGAACAGAGTAAGGGGTCTCGAGAGAGTTGTTGAGGACATGGCAAGGGATTTGTCAATATCATCAGGCAGGAGAGGCAGTAACTTTGCAATGGGATTTGACGGATCCAATAGGCCTTTAGGCAAGTATAATGGATTCCCTGATTACTCTAGTGCGAAGTTTGGAAGGAGTGGTGATGGGCGGATTCCTTTTGTGGAAAGATTTGCCCAAACTGATGGAATTGCTTCAGGCATGCGTGGACGAGGTCCTCCTTGGAGGCCGGACGTATCTGAGGCTTGGGATTTTCCAACATATGGTACTTCTAGGAATGGGCAGATTGGCCCCCGGAGAGCTCTAGCTGGTGGTTCTTCAGATAGATCACCAAAGGCAGAACATGAGAGTGATCAGGGTTCCAGCCGGAGGGGTTGGGATAAGGGGGCTGGACCTGTTAGGCTTGGCGAGGGACCTTCTGCAAGGAGTGTCTGGCGGGCTTCAAAGGATGAGGCAACCTTGGAAGCAATTCGGGTGGCTGGAGAGGACAATGGACATGCAACATCTCGCACAGCCAGAATAGCTATCCCTGAATTGACTGCAGAGGCGATGGGAGATGATAATGTTGAGCAAGAGCGAGACCCAGTCTGGACTTCTTGGACTAATGCAATGGATGCCCTTCATGTGGGTGATATGGATTCAGCATATGCTGAATTATTGTCTACGGGAGACGATGTCTTACTTGTAAAACTGATGGACAGATCTGGTCCTGTGGTTGACCAACTCTCGAATGAAATAGCAAGTGAGGTCCTGCATGCCGTTGGACAATTTTTACCAGAGCAGAACTTGTTTGACATATGTTTGTCCTGGATGCAACAGGTATCAATCCTTCTTTAGTTGTCGCCTTTTTTTTTTTTTTGGAGTGGTTGTTAACTGGCTGTGTTAAAATATACTACTTACAAATATTCGTTTATTCAAATTTGTTAATTGAGTAACTTCAGTTACACTTACAACAGATGACCTTTCTTGGGTTTTTGCTTGATCTTTCGAGTTGTTTTTAAAAATTGATAAAAATATTAGTTCAAGACTTGGAAGTGTTTGGTTGTTTTGCAAGTTAATAATAGTATTCACATAAATGGTTTTTTTTTCTTTGTTTTTTTTTTGGGGGGGGTGCTAAAGAAACCCATTTCTTCAACACGTGAAATCAAGCTACTTTAGCTATGCTTCCACTACATGAAGCCTTGGTTCTTGCTCATTTTCAAAGTTGTTTGTAAGCAGTGAAAAGCTGATATTTCCCAATTCTGTAATGCTATGGCCTATGGTGAAAATTTATGAAAAGCTGCATGTGAAAGTTATTCGTTGTTTGTCAGTGGTAAAAAGATGCTGCATTCACTATTGTGTAAATGCACGTTCATGGAAGTTCGCCATAGATTGAATCAAGACTCGGTCTTGCTAATTTTGCTGATTTTGTAACATGCAGTTGACAGAAGTAGTATTAGAACATGGACCAGATGTCTTGGGCATTCCCATGGAAGTGAAGAAAGAGCTTTTGTTGAATTTACATGAAGCTTCTTTGGCAATGGATCCACCAGAGGACTGGGAAGGTGCAATGCCTGACCAAATTGTGATGCAGTTAGCATCAGCCTGGGGAATTGATATCCAACAGCATGAGAAATAGTTCCTAGATGCATAGCATGAGAAATATTTTTACAACTATTTTTCCTTTTTTCCTTTTTTCATGGGGTGATTTGAATATATGATTTACTTTACACAAGTTTCAGAAAATGGCTGCTCGAATACTTTCCTTAAGGTTTGAACATAAGACATAAAGCCATGTGCATCGCCGAAGCGGCTGATCAAAGTTAGAAATGAATGTATATTTCTGTGTCTTTGTATTCTGTGGAAGATTTAGTCAAAGCTAATGAATTACGATTGCTGCTTGGTTTGGTACTTATTTAGAGCCTTGAACTCTAAATCTTGTGTTAGTGCACTGATGATGATCAAAGAGGCTTATGTTCTTGCTAAGACATAATCTGCCTTTATGATGGAATTACATAAAAATAACATAATTAGACATGTTACAATTTCATATGTACAATGATGGGCTTCCCCATGTTTAAGAATTACATTACAGCCACAGGGGTCCTGGACTTGGCCGGTGGTGACAAACACATCATCTTAGATGATGGAAAACTTCACACCAGCAAAACGTAGTTGATTCCGTTGGTTCACTCTTTATACCAGCTGGTAATCAGATGGAATTGTTCGATCTTTACAGGTTTAATCCACGAAAATCCTCCAGTGAAAAGAAACCTCAGTTCAGCGGTAAGACAGATTAGAGATGACCGCCGCTATGTTTTACTTGGCAGCATACCAGTTTTGTGCACACTTGGCATCAACAGCAAGATCTACCTTCAGTATATTCCTGCCGTTGAAGGGCTTCGACATGCACTCAACAACAATGGCCTTAGCAACCTCCGCAGACTCTGATGGCCCTTCCAAGATCACTTCATCATGAACCTGGTTTTTGCAAAATATTATTTATTAAAAACTGTTGGCAGGGATAAAATGTGAGTCTGATGTTTTGATAGCTTTACTCTTTCTAGTAAACCATTAATAATTAGGTGACAAAAAGCAGGTTTTAGCGCAGACCAGAAAATCAAACTCTAGAATTGCAAGTCAAAACTATGAAAATATAAATAACAGTAAAGAAGCAGATCCAAACATGATGGCTAAATAGAGAAGCAGGCACGGTTGTTGATGATGCAGCTGGTAGTAACATTAGCGAAAGAAATTATACTACTGAGCAAAGGAAGCGAATGCATGTGATCGAATACGTATAACTTGAACTTAACCTGTAAAAGCAACCTCCACCCAAGTTCCTTCAAACGTGCATTTTTAGATATCTCCAACATGGCACACATGGCAACATCGGCAGCACTACCCTGTTGCAGTTAAACATGAGAGAGAGAGTCTGCACAGAAGTATTAATAGAGAGAGAGAGAGAGAGAGAGAGGAATAACCTGCACAGGAGTATTAATAGCAGCCCTTTCAATATGACCTCTTTGAGAATATGTAGCACCAGCCACTGAAGGGAACGTGCGGGCCCGTCCTAGTAAGGTTCGAACACACCCTTTTTCGCGAGCTTCCTCTTTACGCTTGCCTTGCCAGATTAGAACTTCTTGCCTTTCTTTGTACCAGAGATTAACAGTATCCCTAGCCTCCTCTACAGAAACCTGAGACCCACCATAGCTTTACTGGATCAATACTAAGATCTTTTCTATTTTTTGTTTTTTTGCAAGAGGGAAACAAAATCCTCAACTAAATTAGATCTAATATTCCTTCAGTACCTTCCAATCTCGGGCAAGACCAACTGGCGTTTTCCCATACGCAATGGAAAAGTTGAGCATTTTAGCTTTCCTTCTTTCAGAAGCAAATGCATCCTAACAAAAAAAGAAAATTTCTACGTATTTAGAGTAGAAAAACCTGAGTTGAATAAATCTGGTTCTTTCCAATGAAGTGAACATAAATTAGTAACTCAACCTGTTCACATATAATTTCTAAAATTCTTAAACAAAGTTACAAGGTATATCATTATTTCGTTGAATAGATAAAAAACAGTCAAGTTATTTTACCTTTAGCAATGGAACTGGGGGTTTATCTTCACCAGGTTGAGGATCCCACTCGAGAAGAACTTGCTTTTTGTCAACTGCTTCATGAATATGAGGATACATGTTCAATGCGGTCCTTGAATGAAAATCTCCACCAGCTTTGAAGGCATCCAACATGCTCTTACAGTTGGCAAGATGAGCCAGAATCCTAAGTTCCAACTGCGATATGAACCGATATTAATCAACAGATGAAATCTCAATTTTCTAACTTGACGACATAGAACCTACCTGTCCATAGTCAGCAACAATGAGGGAATTTCCAGGTGCAGCTATAAATGCTTGACGGATCTTATACCGGTCTTTCTCCAGAGCAGGTTGATTCTGATTCAGAGAAAAAAATAAGTAATAACTATAAACACTACCAAAATCTCCAATGTAGTTTGGATATGATCAAAGGGTGTTAGTTGGAGAAGGAAATAATCTGATTGGACTGAAAGCTGGACTAGTTCAACGATCAGAACAATCAACAAAAACTACGATCACTCAAGCTCCATCCCTGGTCATTTAGTAGAATGGTATGAATCACTTAAGAAAATTTATGTTAGGCTTACTTAAAACTGAAAGTAAGAATAGTCCAAAGTAGTAAAATTAACCTGCAAATTTGGCCTCCTAGCAGATAAGCGTCCAGTTTCTGTGTTAATGTTCAGTGAGCAATGAATACGCCCATCCTTGCCTGATATATTATTGCCCTGGTACAAAGAAACAAGCATCTCCAATAAGCTTAAAACCTTGATTGTTTCCTCAATGATATAAGGGAGTCACATGACTATGGGGACTAACTGAATTACCATTACAAATTAATTAAAATCGAACATTATAGTTGGTCTTTGCAGCCTTTGCCACCCAAGCAGTGATGACTGACCCATGGGGAAACAAAGTTGAAACCAGTATTCATATGGGAATTAAAAGGATGGCAGCAGAAATCACCTGCAAAGGGAGGATGAAGTTGGAAATCAGTGAATCAATGGCACAAACTTCACAAAGAGCAGCAATGGCATGGCAAGCTTCCCTTCCCTCCGCCTCTTCTGTAAACGCTGTAAATGCTGTTCCATAAGCAGATTTGCTCACATCTAGCTTTTCTTGTTCTTGATCCGTGTTTGCTTCTAAATTGTCTCCAATTTCATCATCGGACAGTGAGTCTTCAGTATCATCCGTGAAATCAAATTCTGCAGAGACCTTCCCAGCTAAAATCTTCAAAGCATCTATGCTAACTGAGGGCCAACCACTTGCTGTGTGCATCTCAGCAGTAAAATCAGCGTTGATTTTTTTTAGTGTAATATTGCGAAATTTTGTGGGAGCCTTTTTCCCTTCTTCAATAACTTTATCAACGTTTGGAACCTTAAAAGTCTTCTCCAGTGGAAGACTCTCATCCGGGTCCTTTCTGTAAGAGTAAAAAATCTAGTTAAAATAATAGGTTTTCTCTTCGGATCCAAGCAAGTAGATTGACAGTATCAGGATGCTTTTAATGGCATTCTCTTGACTAGAATAGGATACAAGTTAACTTTTCTATGGAAATGCAAACCCTAAGAGCTCCATTTAACTAATATCTTTTCGGTACTTTCACACTTTATTTTTATTTCTCTCCTTAAACATTACGACAATCTTCAGGAAGGTTTCCCTTTTATTTATGAATGTCTCCCCTTTTCTTTCAAATTATGCTTGGATTTTCTTGAGTATCCCTGACATATTAAAAGTAAACCCACGTAAACATTGCAGGGAAGTCGCACTGGAAGCAAACTAGTGAATAATTTCTTACAATTCCTCATTCCAACAGAAAGAAGCCTTAAGAATAGCAAATCACATTTAAAAACTGGAAACTGGAAAAAGTAGATGGCTTATACTTTTGAGAAAAGCACGAGATGATTATAGACCTTTAAGCCTCAAAAGAAGAAGAAAAAAAAAAAAGAGGGGGAGGGGGGTCTCCATGACCTACTTTTTAGATTTTCATACAGCTTCGTAACTTGGAAGCAAATAATATATTAAATGTCAGACACATCACAATGAATTCAATCATCAAACTTCCTTGAGCAAAGCTTATCTGGCCCCGGACATAATCCTCAGCAGGAGAAATTCAAACATAATATCTAGACAATAAAATCCAACAGATGAGACCAGGAATTTATCATGTTCTTATTGTCAACAAAATTTAGTTCTTTTGCCACTATTATTTTACTTTTTTAAACATAAATACATAATATATATTGTTAAATGTCATAGATCGCATCAAAGAAGTTAAAATCAACACCCTAATCAACTGGCATAAAAAGTATAGTTGACACTAGAGACAGCAGCAAAAAGCCAGTAGCAGTAAAAAAAAAAAAAAAAAAAAAAAAAACATCTTCAAAAAAATAAAAATAAAAGTAAAATAAATGGATAAACTAAATTTCTGCATTTAACCACATCTTAAAAGGTAGTTACCAGAGAAACACATGCAATTTTTACCTGTTCTGGATCCCACCAAAAAGGAGCTGGCGCAGTTGTGTATCACTTCCAACATTCATGTGCTTGGCATCTGGACAGTACCTGGAAGCCCACTTGCGGAACCTGTTAACAGCAACCTCTTGCTCTCTTTTTGCTAACTTTTCCATCTCAGCAAGATAGGCACGATCAACCAACATCCCCTCAGTTTCCATTTTGACTAGAAGCTCACCAAATGGTTGCCAGTATTTCTGATAGAAATCAAGCATGGATTTTCCAGAGGCTGGTTTCCCATTAATTTCCCATGATTTGTTTGATAGCTTACTTTTCAAACTCTCATAAAGCTTAAGTGTACTTATTGCATCTAAGGCAGAATAACAGATCCATGCTATTCGCTCTTCTCTTTGTAGCACCTCAACAGGTGCAATAGTGGTTAATTTGCCTTCAGATCCATCTTTTTTTAACTTTTTCTTGCCAAATATGGTTTTCATTGATACTTTACCAATCAACTCTTTTTCATTGCACAGTTGAGCCCCAGACATGACCTTTGAATCACCTGTAAGTGCTTCAAGAGAGTAACCACCCTTTGCTCGCCTTGATGAATCCCACAAACGAGCCATATGCATTGTGTCGGCATGAAAACCAGAAACTTTAAGCCCATAGTTCTGTACAATATGGTGGTCAAAGCTATAATTGTGCCAAACCTACATAGTGGATAAATAATTGTCATCATTCAATTTTGTTTCTCAATTGACCAAGCATTAACTTCCCATTGGTCAAACTAAACTATACCGAGTGAAAAAATAAGTGGTGATAAAGGCAGCTCCACCTATTTTTTCTTTTCCCAATTTATTGTTTTTCTTTGACTGGAAGGCAGTTTCACTAAATTTGTAAATAAAAATGGATACTGTCAGCATACACTTAAAGAGATGAATTACCTTCTTAATGGAGGGATCTTCGAAAAAAGGGGCAAATTCAGCTAAAATTTCCTTTCCACCACCATCAAGTACATCCACCCAGATACAAGACTTGCCATTTCCAAAATCTGCTTCTGGTCCACAAAAGATACTGAAACAAATAATCTCTCCATGATCAACTGGAGTTTCTTGTTTCACATCAATTTTGGCTACCTGTTGACATCTTCTTATTAGAAATTATTCAATGTTTCAAAACATAGAGCAGTATATTTGTTGAAAGAAGTAACCATGTATGTATGTGGGTTTGAGATTGCAACTAGATACTACGCCTCTCACTGGACTCATATCTGTTTAAAATTGTAAATAAACATAAAAGTTTGTAACTCAAAGTAGACTTTCATACCTCTGTATCACATGCATGCACAAGATGACTGTACCACTTTCTAAGCATCCAAACGACTTTCTTTGCAACAGGGACAGTATTTACAACAAGAACTTTGCCATATAAGCTAGTAAGCCGTTCATAAAGACTTGGAATCTTCTCTAAACCTTGTGTCGGAACGTCAGTTGTGCGACCATTGATCTCTGGATATAGAGCAACATTTTTGGCTATAGCAGCATGCCTTCCATTTTGAGCAAACGTCTTTTCCTGACTCAGTTTATGTGCCAGCTGTGAAACCCCATTCTCAACATTAGACTGCATATTGTTCCTTGTCTTTAGTATCTTTAATGATGTCACTTCCCTAGAGTCATCCACACCATCAAGCAGCAACTCATCTAGCTGTTGGCTCTTGGAACTAAGCAGATGCCTTTTAGTCTCTTCTGTAAAATTAGACTGCATACTGTTCCTTGAATTTTGTGTCACTAACTCTTTCCTCGGGTTCTCCATTTCAGTGAGCTGCATTTGAATCTTTTCCTTGCCAAACTCTCTGCCATCTGAAAATGTCTGAATTTTTGGTTCTGCATCTTTTCTAGTTCTTCTTTCATAGGAGGTATTAAGCCCTGCTCCATCTTTACACTTTGTACTAGGGCCTCCCGCTCTGAATCTTTTAAACATTTCAGCTTCTTCTATCCAAGATTGTTTATTCCCAAACCCATACCCCTCAGTCACATATCCTCCCCGCAAGGGCTTTCCATCAACCAATGAACTGTTATAAAATGTATCTCTTCTAAACTGAAAGGAACTACTACACATGGAAGCAGTTGAACATCTCTGGATGTTGCAGATTTCATGCCTGCAATTTGTTTCAATGCCAATTCATAAAATTGTTAACAATTTAACATGACTTTATTCAGAACTTCTCCTTTCATCTAGGCAAGTAAATGAGTAACAAATAACAATTATGTGAGGCAATTAGGTATAACAGGGCGGATGCATCACCAAGCAGCCCGGAACTATGGCTGAAAAATGAGATTTCATACTCTCAACTAACTCCCTAGACTGGTCCTACCATGTCCATTCTCCTCTCATTTTCAACCCATTCATCCGTTAGCTTTTATGCATTGGAACATCTTTAAGTTATTAGGCAAAGAATACAAGTGTAAAGGAAAACCAACATTAATAATAAATAACACTGAAAATTAAAGAATAAAACCAAAGAACAAAATTATATAACATCACAAAAAAGGCTCCTGTCGTTGATATATAAAGTAACAAGACGAAATTCAAGAAAAATAAAACACTAACTTTAACCAAAGAATCCAAAAACCCACATAGCAAAAAAAAATGTAGGTATCAGAAAAACGAAAAAAAAAAAGTGAATATTTTTTTTTAAGAGGCATTGAGAATGAACCTGTGAAAGGCCTTAGAGGAAGCCCAGAAAGAGCGAGAAGAGGAAGCCATAACAGAAGAACGGGGACAAGACTTTAATAGAGAGAAATAATAAGAAGGGAAAGAGGGTCTCAGAGGTCTGGTGTGGATGGAGGAGACCCCAGTAGCCATGGCCTCTGCAACTCTGCCCAGCTTACTCCCACAGTTGCTTAAACAAGGAGGAGCCAGTCTTAGCGCTAGAGTAGCAAAACCGAAAAAGAGCGATGGTTTAGGGGACTTATTTGGGGTTTGGGAATAGTGGGTCTGAGTCTATTTCAGAGCAGGACATGGCCATGAACAGAGATAGAGAGAGTTGAAAGAGGTTGAGAGGCTAAACCCTGCGGCGCTGAGAGTGAGAAGAAAAACCTCTTTGTGTACGGACAAATATTTCTGGCTGTCAAATATTTCTGTCCCTGTTGGCTAACTTGATTAGCATTATTATTAGTATTTTCTATTTTTCAAAACATTTCATTTAAAATACTTTTGTCAACTAAGGGCTTCGAAATACCATATATTGCAAAGATGCCATTTCATGTTTTTTTTTTCAAATTTATGCCCTTTTTTTTACACTAGTATTAATCAACAAAATTACATTTCTTATCACACCCCTTAAAACACCCAATCCACATCCATAGGAGACTCAAACTTTTCTACCTATACTGTATTATTCTCGATTGAATTAGTCAGAAATTGGCGCTACAACATTTTTATTTTCAGTATTTTTAATAGCAAATCATATAATTATATTGGGCATTAGCCAAGCAAATTCTCTTCATTATTCATTAAAAACCAACTGAATATGTTTTCTTTTAAAGCATTTACTCTTTCTCTTTCTCTTGCTTTTAAATTATTTTTTATGGTAGTTCACTGTGTTCTTTTTGGATTTGTTAAAGAGGTCTTATTTATCAAAAACACTTAAATATCAACCAAAAGTGAAGACCTGCACATCCATTGAATAATAATTTTTTATTTTTGGTAAAATCAAGTTATCAGACTATAAAAATTACACACAAAAAAAATGTGTTCTTCCGGTCGTGGCACGTGGGTCATTGAAATTCTATGCATAAGTGTTCATATTTTATTCAAAATTTATGATATCATTTGTTCGTCGTTTCAAAATTATCTTGCTACATTAAAATTTTTCTTATTTGAAGATTGATAACTCTAAAAAAAATAGATTTATTTATGTTCTTTTATTATATATTTTAATAGAATTATTTATGTTTTTTTACTTATATATTTTTTATATTTTAGTGTAATTCTAGTTTAATTTAGGTTATTTATAATTAATTTAAGTTTTAGTGTTTAGATATAATTTTATTTAATTTTAGGCATTTAATTTTATTTAGTTTAATTTACTTAGATTAGGAATTTATTTAATTTAGATAATGATTCATTTTATTTATTTATCTTATTTTATTTTGTTTTAGATTTAAACAAAAGGAAAAGAAATAAACAAAAACGAAAAACAAAAGCCCAGGGCACGCATGTGAAAGGGCGCGTTTCTAGCTGTCCGATCGAGCTCCGGGCATTCAGATGAGCGCGTGTTCACACGCACGAGCTCAAGCAAGTGAGAGGCGGGAACACATGGGGCCCGTCGACGCCAACTGTTGTGTCTCTGATCTTGTGTGTCGTGCATCCAATCGGATTTTCGTCCATTCAAATGCCGCCACTTCATGCTTTTGACTTTGACTATTCTGTCAGCTAATGAGAGCCATTTAAGTGCCGAGCTTACAATTTTCAGTCGCATTGGATCACATCTAATGCTCGGAAAACGTGGAAGAGAAAGAAAGAGAGAGAGAAAATTGCGAAAGTGTGACACATCACACCACTAATCAGATTATTTTTTTAGAAATGTGAAAATTTGAATAATATTTCAAACTCAGCTATAAATAGCCAAAATTAGGAGAAAAATAAACACTAATTTTGAGAGAGAAAATTCTACTTTTTTTAGAGAGAGGCTATGACATGAGTTCGAAATTATGCTAGTTTTTAGAAAGGGTAGAGAAATGATCTTAATGATGATCTTAATTATGTAGTTTTTCTGTTTTCTTTCTTTGATTCCTGAGAGTGCTTCAATGTTTATAAATTTGGTTTGTTAAATTCTTCAATATTTTTATTTTCAATATATTATTTTCTAGTTTTTCATATAAATTCAGTGGTGATTTAAACCAGGTTATAATTATATTTATTTTATTAGTTAATCCTTTATTGCATTATTGTTCCTGTGATATATTGTCGATCTTAGATAATTAATGAGATAAATTATTTTTAGCCTTAATTGGAAAAATTTCTCATATTGAATACTTTAGACTAATATTTGTTCGTAATTGTTATATTTTCCGGTTATGTGATTGGAATGTGAAACATATAATTGAGTAGTAAATAGGAATCAAAGTTGGTAACAGTTAAACAAACAATTAAGTGAATTTTAAAGCCTTGTTTTTTAGTATTTTCACTTATTATTTCTGTAAATATTATTTTAATTTAATGCTCAGTTATTTTTTTATTTTTTATTTTTATTTTTACTTTTCGTATTTTTTTATTATTGATATACTTTTTTTATGGGATCGACACCTTAATTTATACTGCTAGTATATTTTGAAGGTAGATAGAAATAAAATACAATCTCATAGAAGATAATACGAATAGGAGAAGAAAGTAAAAATGTGGAGATATGAATGAGATTTGAAAGTGAAGCATCATTGTTATATGCAGTGGTCATTGGTGGCATTAATGCGGTGGCCACTTTGGCTACCAATTCTATTGTTGAATGGATAATAGGTTTCGTGCTCTTTTGTTATGTAATTCAAAAGTGATGTACCGTTGTTTACATGCAAAATTAACGTAGTAGCTATTTTGCTTACCATTTTATTTTTGATAGCGTTGGAATAAAGAAGTTGCTTATTAAAGCTGCGTTTAATGTTTATTGCCAATATATAAAGAAGTTGCTTATTGAAGCTGCGTTTAATGTTTATTGCCCAATATATAATAGGAGTAATACTGATTTTTTAATTTATACTACGCGTTTAACCTGTAGTATGGCACAATCATATTTTTGTGCGATACCGTACCGTACCACTTTTCGGTTGTATTGTGTCGTGACAGTCCATAGTATAAAATCACTAACCTGACACGTTCCACTAGTCTATGCTCTAAAGTGTTGTGCTGTACCGTACCAGTCCACGTGCCTAAACGTACTAGTCTTTTTGGGCTAAAATTTGTTCATCTAATTAGTAAATTTTATTACTTTTAGTATCCCTTTTATCAAATTTTTTTTCAAATATTTCAAACTTATATAAAAAAAGAAAGGTAAATTTTATCTTAGCTAGATTTGTATTGCACCTAATGAATTGTAAATTTATAATTATATATAAATTCTTTTTTTTCGAATGAAAGTCTGTCAAGATGAAGAAACATCAATATAGAGTAAAAGCATCTCAAGTAGATTGACACCCATATATCTCAATAATCCCTTACTTAATGATCCTTGAAAGATAATTATTATTAATAAGAAAAATAGAAAAAAATAGACAATAATTTAGAGCTTACAACCCGAAAGCAAAAGTAACTACAAAAATCTGAAAAAAAAAAAAAAAAAAAAGAAATCACACGAGCCTTGTTAAAACCCTGATTAGACAAAACTCAATAGAAATAAAGTTCTAGCTAAGAAAAAGAGTCCTCATTACTTAAGAAAGAATCCACTCATGAAAATGATAAAATGTTTGGGAGTTAAAATCCCTTACAACATATGAAAGAATAAAATCTTATTCATTTTCCTCGTCGTTGTTTAATTCTAAATTTGTAAAATCTTCTTCTCATATGGTGTGGTATATTCTTTACATTCTTTTCTTCTCTTTTTCCTTTGCATTCATTTCTTTTGCTTTTTTCCTTCTTCTATATATATCATCCTCTTAATTTTTAATATTCTACCTAATAATTCCACTTTAGGTTAAGGAAAATGGAAAAAAAATTAAAAGACATATGTATAAGAAAAATAAAATAATAATAATACATATATTTAACATATTAATGTATTGTGCCTATCGTGCTAACGTGACATACTGTACTTATATATTTATCGTACTATATTTAGCTCATCATGCCTAATTTATTAGCTTGGCATAGTCAATATGATTGTACCATATTTGACACGGCCCATAATTTAATATATTATCTTGTCCTTTA
This sequence comes from Parasponia andersonii, assembly GCA_002914805.1. NCBI lineage: Eukaryota > Viridiplantae > Streptophyta > Magnoliopsida > Rosales > Cannabaceae > Trema > Trema andersonii. The sequence continues at coordinate 616,159 of JXTB01000232.1, read as the reverse complement.
GCGGTGCCTCAATTAATGTAAATACCCTAAAAGAGTATTCAAAAGAACCTAAATTAATCTATAAGTTCTTATTTATGTAGTTGAAAGTGAATACATTATTGGTAGAGCTTATACATGATCATGATGAACTTTAATTTTTGGTTATTTTATTTTCTTACTTAAAAAAAAAATACTAGTTACAAAACACTTTTCCTGGATTCGAATTCAAAAACTAGTTTACAGACGCATTTTTGTTTTCAAAAATCTAAAATTAATTAGAACGAGTATATATATATATATATATATATTATTTAATAAGTGGAGTTATTTGTCAAGCTAGAGTAAGATCAATTCATATGAAACTATTTGAATAGGTAGAAAAATAGAAAGAATACCAAACAAAATATTAATGAAGAATTTTACTTTTCCTTCATAACAAGAACATGGAGGTTTCTTTTTTAATTCAAATTAAGAAAAATGCCTAAACTTTGATACAAGTTACCCAATGAATTTCTTAGCTCTGGCTCATTATAACTTGGTGCCTCTTTTGCNCCTTCATTTTTGCAATAAATAATTTTCATACAAAAATACCTCTAAATGGAGATACAAATCGGCATAAGAATATTAAATAACAAACTTGTACATTTTTCACACTCCTCAACATCCCTGGAAAAATAATCTTAGTTCAATACCACTCAGGTTTGAGTTTTGAATTATTTAGTTTATTGGTCACTAAATTATTGATAAAGTCTCATTTGATTCTTAATTTAAAATTCCTTATGCTTTAAAAATTGTTCTCTCTTTCGTTCCTTTTCACATATTTCGTTAAATCTTAAGCACAAAGGGAGTACTATGAAACTTTTTTAAAAGTTTAGGGACAAATATTAAGCTTACTTTTTCTCTGAAATTATGATTGTACCTTTACTTTTTCTAAAATCTAAGCTGAAACGTTTGAGAATTATTCTAATTTCAAAAGTTAAAAAACTAAAATAACTAAAATTTAAGGCTCAAAAGGAGATTTTTCATTATTTTAAAGACTAATAAGGTAATAATCATCAAATTTTTATAAGGATCAAGATTAAACAATAATTTGTGAACATTGATGAGTGGCAAAAGAGAGGAAAAATTTTGGTTTTCCTTCATACAACAACTAGGAATTAAAGAATATTGAACACGAAGAAGATAAAGGGATTGAAAAAAACAGAAAAAAAAAAGATGAAAATTTCAAAACTAATAAAGTGAGAATGTTATAGATGGTGGGAAAAGAATTTCTTTGAATTTTTTTTTTCTTAATAACTAATTTTAGAATTTATTAACAAATTGTAAAGGTGAGGGAAATAAAAATTTAGTTTTCAAATTTTGTTATAAGTTTTTCTTTAGAATGATAAGGAGAGACAAAAAAGGGGTGGCCATGATACACCCTAATAATTCCGTTTTAATAATAATAATAATAATAAAATTATTATTATCATTTATTTATTTATTTTTCATTCGGCTTATAACCTTATGTGATTATTTTTTAGGTGACTAGGAAGCCCCAACCTCTAATAACTAAATCTGATTGTGTGCCGAGGCTTGACTATAATTAACAAGCTATTACAGCCTCTCTCCATTAAAATGAACTCTCTTTGCAATTGCATTACATGGTAAATTCACCTCAACCTGATCATGTTAATTGGCATAGTCCTAATCATATTGATTCATCCTTTCACAAACTCGTTTTCAATATCATTACATTCTTAAATAACCAAGACAATCACCGAGACTCCCGCAACATAACAAAGAAGTAGATGTTTGATTCAACAGTAATTGGGCTGCAGCTCAGCTCAGTTGCAATATGATAAAAACACTTCAATCACCAACTTTTTCTTTCTCTATAACTGTCTTCTGATCTATCAGTACAGGTCTCTTCATCACTATCTCTATCAAGAGAAGCTGAATCCATAACTTCTTCCATGGCTGCTCCCTCATTCTTGTTTACGGCTAAAAATTCAAGAGCTGTCACAACGTCGCTGATTAGAGGCCGTGTAGCCGCTTCCTCTTGGAGACACATGGCTGCAACTGCAAGAGCTTGGTATAGAGCCTTTACAGGGTAATTCCCTTCAAGCAATGGATCAGCCATTAGTGTGAACTTCCTTCTGTCTTTAAATAGTGGTTGTGCCTGCAAAAAGAGCATCATGACCGGTTTGGAGGGTGCAAATTTTGTCTTAGAAACTTCAAACTTAATTAACATTGTTTAACCAATGCCTTGGCTGGAAAGCTTGAAAACATTAAGTAGTTGAGTTGTGAACATTGATCAAGTGACAAGATGGTTCTGCTATGTAGAAAACTATAGGATTGCTTGGAAGAATATAAGCTTCTAAACATACCCAAATGACTAGATTCTGCTCATCTGCTGGTCTTGTGTGATCTATCACTCTCCTTCCTGTGATTAACTCCAAAAACACCACCCCAAAGCTGTAAACATCGGATTTTGTTGTCAACTGGCCAGTCAGAGCATATTCAGGTGCGCAGTAGCCGTAGGTCCCCATGACCCTGGTGGAGACATAAGATTTATCCCCGGTTGGACCTAACTTAGCTAACCCAAAATCAGAAAGTTTTGGATTAAACTCCTTATCCAATAGTATGTTCGATGCCTTGAAATCGCGGTATATGACAGGGGGATTGGCTTGTTCATGCAAGTATTCAAGTCCTTTAGCTGCACCTGCTGCAATCTTCATTCTGGCATTCCAATCCAAAGCCTTGCTATTTGGAGCTAAATCTGAAAATTAGAATCCAATCAGAATACTCGGTCAATAAGAAGCTGTAACCAGCATGCATTTCGACATAAAATACTTGGAAGGATCTTTGCTCTATAGGGGCACAAGTAGTTTACAGTATGCACCAACTTGAAAGCTTGCAAACTGCAAAACAACTGAAGAAGATCAAGAACTTAATTCAAATTAAAAGTTGAGCTCAGGGCCTCTTTGAAGTATTAGCATCATGTAGACGAATATCGGTATAGGAAGGACTACTAGAGAGAAACTAGAAAGTTTAGGGGATCAAATGAAAGGGTATAAGTTTTTTGGTTATTTCTTTGGAACTTAAAAGCAAATAAAAATTTTTTGAACATACCAAGAAGATGATCCTCCAAGGACCCGTTAGGCATGTACTCATAAACCAAAATTCTCTGATCACCATCAGCACAATACCCAACCAAACTTACAAGGTTAGGATGATGAAGAAGGCTTAAAATCAAAACTTCCACCAGAAATTCCCTATTTCCTTGGAATCCATTCCTGTCGAGTTGCTTAACAGCAACTACCTGAGGGAGAGAACAACAAAAGGATTCAATAAACTCAAAAAATGAAATTTATATGAGAAAGAAAAACAGACAAAATGAAGGCATGGATTGAAGTAGTACTTGATTTTTGCTTTCAAAGTTTCCTCTATAGACCCTTCCGAAGCCACCTTCACCAAGAAGATTGTCTGGATGGAAGTTTTGAGTTGCAACACATAACTCGCGGAAAGCAAAGATCTGTGCTGTAATATTCCCTTTTCCAATCTTGCTTATCTCTTCAGTTATGTACCTACGTTTGCTGCTGTCTGCAATGAGAGAAATATATTAGTCCAAAAGTTGGCAATGAAGGAGTTGGAGAAAACAGATCTTTGGTTCTCATAAGCTTGTGTCCCAAAAAGCATCATGCTCCTATCTTAATCAGGTTGTAGAAGATCAAAAACTTGTGATTACTGGTGAGAGTATAGATGACCGTGATTTCGAATGAAGGCATATGAAAATGGCAATAAAAATGGTCACTCTGTTGTCCAAACAGAATTATGTTCTTGGTAAAAATGAAAACCTCCTGAGATCTCGAAACCGAAGTAACACAATGATAGGAAATCACAAGCATTTGCCCTCACATTTCATTAGATTTTTATCAATGACAATAAGATACCATTTAACAGAAACTATGTGGAAGTTGTGAACATAAGAAATGGTCACAAAGGCTGAATTTAAGGCAAAGATTTTGGCAAAGCTAAAATCATATCATAACAGAGAACCATGGGATACAAAAACATTTCTTAATCAGTGTATGACTTCTTAAACGTTGAATAAAACATAAAGCTTTACCACTTTTGAAGGAGATATTAGCGAATGAGGCCAAAGTTTTGGTGTCATGGTATTCCTTGATGCTCTTCTTCAAAGACTTTCTGTCGATTTTCTCTTGTGACATGCAACAGGAAAAGCAACTCATCTTTTTTTCTTTCCCCCTACTAATGAAGCTTCAAAACGACCACAATCACATTCGGGAAATCACTCGAATATCACATTTAAATCTTGGCGAAAAGTAGTATTTCACAACAGCAAAATGTTTGATAACCTTTGATCTCAAAAACAATCAAGCACAACCCGAGAAAGAGAATTCGTTTCGACTATTGAAGACGTTGAAGAACTTGGCTTGGAAAAACCAGACTACTTTTCTGGTCTCTCAAAGAATGAAGAGAAAAAACTTCACGTATTGTTTGTTTTTCTTGGATTTCCTCCATACCCAATGAATTCGTTTAGGCAAAGACTTGGTCAAAATTTACTATGTTTAGTTAAATAAAAAAAACAGGCAGGCACCCACTATTGCTTTAACTACCTCCTCCGTTTCCCCCAAAGAAAATTGAAAAAGAAATTGCTGAGATGGTTTTTTTTTCCCCTTCAAATTAGTCCGTCCCAATAGTCATTACTCATTTAGTTTAGGCAATTTTGACGTAACAATTTTCTGATCACCAATTAATATTTTTGTGTAACAGCCAGCTATATTTATCAGTTATACCAATTGTCATGGGCTGTCCTACCAACCAAGGTTAAAGCTGTTAGTTAGGAGGATTTAATGATTTATTAACTTTCTATTTGGGATTCTTAAAGTAGTAACAATTTAACATTATGGGGATTATTAACATAGTAATACATAATCCATGTATTACAGATAGAAGGGACATAAATATAGAAAATAAAAACAATAATAGGCTAAAGTTTAAATCGATATCCCATAATAATTTAAGCTTTTGGCAGAATTAGACCTTTCTTTTTTTCTTTTTTTCAAGTAATTGTTTGCTCACAGCTGAGGAATCAAGTACCAAAATGGGAAGAACCACCTTGATAAATCAATACTTTGAATCCAACAGGAGCAGGATCCACTACCCATACTCCATTGCCTCTTTGTTTAGGTGATGCACGTAATTAGACGGGTAAAAATAAATAAATATCCCAAGGTTTTATTCTGAATGATATTTTAGTACCTTAAAGTGAATTAGGGAATGCAGTAACATATGTTGGTGATAACATATATAGAGCAATGTTTAGATGTTATGATGTGAAAATTAGTTTATAATAAAACCAATATACTCTACAGATCCTACCCTTAGCAGAATATACAGAGTTTAATTTTAAGGCTTTAGGGAGCAGGAAGGAATATGAAATACAGATTATAACAAATCTTATTATTCTCTGCAACAATCAGGCCAAACACAGCTCTAAAGGCTAACTGTGCACTACAACTAACCACTGAGCACAGATATCATACATTCACAAAGTACAAGCTAGAACAGATATCATACATTCCAAAAGGGTAAGTCAAGAACAGAAATTTTGTACACTTAAAAGAGCTACTAGTGAAAGCCCAAAAAATTAGATTTCATCTACTTCGTAGAAAGTATCAGTTTCAAAACACCATATATTGGAACCAGGACCGGCCATATCATTCACCTACTATTGGTCATATTCTTTAATTTCTTCCATTTGTTGGCTGCTATTAACCCGTTGCCTCTTGCTGCTCTGATCTCAGCAATCAAGTTCTCAAGCTTGCCAACCCGAGCTTCAAGTGCTTTTACTGCATCTAAATCATAGGCAGAACGTAATTTGCTTTCTCCTCCATTCTCATTCACTTTTTCTTCTTCTTCACTTTCCTTTTTGTCTTCCGTGGTAGTCTCCACCCCAGTGCCAACTGCGTTCTGCACCACTTCCTCAACTGGCTCATTAAGATGCTCCATCTCTTCATTTGCAATACCTAACAAAGGATTTCCATCCCTTAGAATCTCCCCATTAGCATTTTCATCAATCTCCAGAGAATTAAACATTTCCTTGATTGTCAACTTGTCCTCCCGATCAGATTCCAGACCTTTAACATCGTCACATTTAGGAGAAAACCCAGGAGGACAAGATGTAGCCTCACGATCTTCTCTCAGGTTATTTTGCCTTCCGACACTCTCCACTTGATCTTTGCCACCAAGTATCGTTCCATTCCACCAATTAAAGTATCTCAAGGTAACCTCCGGACTGGAAAACCTTGATGGGATATATAGCTCTCCTAAGCTTATTGGCTTATTATAATTCCTCCAAGCAATAGTGTTGGAGCGAACCACATTACCAGGTAAATCTTGATCCAATCCAAATTGCCTAGCTACTCTATGTGGGAGATACTGCTCAATGCAGTGACCAGAGTCACCAAACTCTATTCCCATCAACTCAGATGGCCTCAGACACCGAGCAAATGATTCGAGTTCTTCATCAAAGTCCGGAGTAACACAAATCCACTCTGACTTTTCTCTGTAGAACTTGCTTTGAACACAGTTATTATCCATTTCCGTAGCATATGGACGCCATGAAAAATACTCTCCAGACGAGTCTAAAGCAGACTGTAAGTTCCCATATTCTGGTTTCTTCACTTTATGCCATTGAGCTAACCTTGGCTCACCTACTTGAACCAAATTTCGTTCTGGCCGTAAGTTTAAAAATCTCTCCCAAGCCCAAACAAGGACCAGTTGAAACGGAGCCCAGAGAGTGACTTCCCTCTCGGACTCACTCAAAGCAACCATCTTTCCTTTCAACAAAGTCAAATCTCTATAAATGGTGGCCAAAACAGCCGGTGCCAAAGCGACTCTGGTACCTCTAGCTAGACGAATCGCAAGTGGGAAAAGCTGTTTCAATACGGTAGTTCGAGAAAGACCAGGGAAAACAAACCTCGACAGCCATATAGAAAGAAAGGCTTCATGCTCCAAATCGCTCTCTTGCTCCATGAAATGCTTCATCCACGCATGTTGGCAAGCTTTCCTGGCTTTCGACCTGACGAAATCCAATCGAGCTTTGTTCAATTTTTCCTCGATTGCTTTCACTTTTGAAGCCTCAAGAAGACCGAGAAAAGTCTCGGGTGGACCGAAAACACGGCACCCCAAAACAGAGTAACCCCCACAACGCATCATATCCTCCAAAGTTAAGGTTGCTTCAGCCCAACGAAACACGAAAGTGTTGGTCTCCGGGCACCATTTCTTTCCCAACTCCAAAACCACATCTGGGTATTTGTTGATTTTGTAGGTAGATCCCATGATCGCATCAAAAATCCCAGCTTTCTTCCATGTGAGTTGATGCTTGGAGCTCAAACGTTCGACCCAAGTTTTCCAGTTCTCTTGGGGGAAAAGCCAACCATTGAACGCCACGTCGAAGGGTAAGCTTCCCGGTTTCGCAACGGTGGTCGAGGAGGGACGAAGGGTCGCTTGGGGGAGGTTAAAGGAGGGGTCTTTGATGGAGGTTACAGTTGGCTTGAGAAAATGGGCTGTTTTGAGAGTTGGGTTCTTCCCAGTTGGTGAAACCATGAACTCTTCTCTTGCTTCAACAATGGAGTCCTCCATTTTCTATTGACCAAAAATGAAGAACACTAGATTAAAGAAAACTCCTCTAAAGGTTGCAATTTTTTATTTTTGGGCTGAAAAATGGTTGCAACTTAGAGTCGTCTGGGTCTCAGTCTGCATGACATGGGAAGCGAAAAGGCACTTTTGGGCTGTTGTGACGATTAAAAATAAAGCATGTATTAACATTATTTAACATTGTGCATAAATCATAATCCTTCTCAAAAAGAGAAAAAGAAAACATCTTTAGTGCACAATGACGGGATTAGTGATTACTTTACTCTTTACTGATATCCATGTGCGTGTCATTTCTTTTTTTCCTGGTTTGGTACAATAAAGTCATCGGTATATTTATATATATTTTTTGGTCCAATCAATGATTAGTATCTATATATATATATATATATTTTGGTACAATAAAGTGATCCGTATCTATATATATATACACGACATTAGTTATTTATTTATTTATTTATATATAGATATTATTTTAATTAATAAAAAATTATTATACATATTTTTATTATAAAAATAAAAAAAATAATATTAATAATATACGTCCTTCTATGTATTTTATTATAATAATTAGATCATCATTATTCAACAACTAAAAAAAATTATTATAACATAGATAAAAAAAATATTTATTAAATTATTATATATATATATAATGATAGAAATTGTAAAAGTTTTAATGACCTTTTTTATCGTCATTTTATTTTAAAATTTTTAGAAAGTTTTTAATTTATTTCTTAGTTTTTCATCTTATTATTGGTTGTAATATATATATATATAATATAATATTATATTTAATTTAATATTAATGATACCTTATAATAAATTTAATTCATCGAATAAATAGTTATATTATATTCGTTTCATCGAAATAAATGTAAAGATAAGTATTATATAATATTATATTTAATAAATTTAATATTAATATTAATGAATTATTATATTAAATTTAGTTTATCAAACGTCAAAAAATTGTGCTACATTCGTCTCATCAAAATAATATAAAGATAAAATTTTTTTTAATATTATAATATATTGAACCTAATTATAAAGTAGACTTAATGTATACAGTATTAGTGCAACTTGTGCAAAATGCAGTATAATGACTAGTTATATTGTGAGACTAAACACATTTTATCACCGGTCACACAACTAAACTCTTAATTAGATGCTAACTTAAAGAAAAAAAAAGGTAAAAAGTCTTAATTGAGGTGCTAATATAGCTTCCTATAAAATAAATGACTTATCATCACATGCTTTGCTAATTTCAAACTTAAAAATTCAATCAAAATCAATTAATAATATAATGAATATTTCATAATGTTAATTTGATGTTGAATTTGGTCACACTTGACTAGCCAAAATAAGTCTAATACCCCATAAAACATTTGTTTAGGCCTTCGTTAGTAGCGCTGTTGTTGTTGTTAGTTTTTTTTTTTTTTTTGGTTAATGGCACCGTTAGTTTTTAACCTATTACTATCGTGGCATATTAGTCCTCAACCTGTTTTTGTGGCATTTAAGAACTGAACGTTTCTTTTTTTGGCATTATTGGTCTTTTTGGTATATTCTATCTAAGATTCTGTTAAAATTCATTTGAATGAGAAAAATTATGTACTATTGATCTCGATTTTTTAATTGTTTAACAATTTGGTCCATATTTTTTTGTATTCACATTTCCGATTAACAATATTGCATTTGCCAATATTTTGAAAAATTAAAATTATAAAAAATTAATTTTCCGAAAGATTGATAGATGCAATAAAGAAATAAACATTTAATGAAAGATTATAAAACTTTTTAGGCTTATTTGCTATAAATAGTTAATTAATTTTTTAGAATAATCATTCATAATTACATGAACATTTAATGGATATAGTAAATTTTCAGTCAAATTTGACTAGTAAAAGCTATAGTATAAAACATGTATGTAAAATTTTTTCAGTTTTAAAAATTGTAAGATAATTATTTTTTGTTCATAAAGTTACTATAATTTGACATAAACTCAGGTTTATTAGTATAATTTATTTTTAAATTTTAATTTTAAATAAATTGTTCGTTTAGATCTGTCTTTGAATTTTAATTTTTTGAAAAATTAACAGATGCAATATCGTTAATCGGAAATATAAATACAAAAAAATAGGGACCCAAGTTAAATAATTGAAAAATCGAGATCAATAGTGCAAAATTTCTCTTCAAGTAACTTTTAATAGAATTTTAGAAGAAATATGCTAAAAAGATCGATGATGCTAAAAAGAGAAATGTTTAGTACTTAAATACCACAAAAAAAAAAAAAAAAGTTGAGGACTACTGAAGTGGTAATAAATTAGAGACCAATAATGCTATTAATCTTTTTTTTTTTTTTTTCAAAAAACAGTTGTCTCTGTTTATAATCCCTAGAAGCTAACAATTTTTTTCTCGTAAAGACGGTAATCTTTTGCATTCTTTCCTCACAACCTAACTTTTTGCTAAAATGGTCGTGATATATGATTCTTTCAAGGTAAAATTTGACTCTTTATTTTCTATAAACAGAATATATGTACTAAGTTAGTACTTTTTTCTCTTTTCCTTCAAGACTAAGTTAGTCCTTAATATATATTGCAATATCTCATGTAGACTACTACAGTATTCTTATTATACATTGACTATCGTTACAAGGGACAAACTTATAGACGAAGAAAGAAAAAGATACTTTTTTTCCCTTTTCCTTCAAGACTAAGTTAGTCCTTAATATATATTGCAATATCTCATCTACACTATCATAGTATTCTTAATATACATTGACTATCATCACAAGGGACGAACTTATAGACGAAGAAAGAAAAAGGTGGTGGGTTTACATCTTCATCCTTTATGGTTATATCTAAAGTCTCATTTTTGACTTGTTGTGTATAATATTAAATTCCTATAGAGCTGGTAATTCGAGCCGGATGTAAGTTGTTGCAGCCCGTTATCGTTGCGCAACTCAACCTGTTCATATGAGGGTTTGAGTTAAGTTCAGTGACGGGTTGGACTTGAGAATCTTAGCTTGATGGGTTGGCCCAGTCTAGCCCGATCTTGGTCGATCTAGAAGACCGTCGGGCCAACGGGTCCGGACTGGCCTGTCTATCCATTCAAGCCTGTTATGGGCAGGCTAACTTGGTCTGAATTGCCAATTTTGCTACCTCTAGTTTCTATAAATCAACGTGTCTTGTATGGTACATTGCCATACTCTATAGCCACTCAAGAAGAGGGATGAGCAAAAAGCTTGTAGCATAGACAGCTGCCTTCAAACACTGCTTTAGGAAATCTGAGTTATGTATCAAAGGAATCACACAGGAGGTAATACCCTTTCTTGTTTTTTTTCTCATTTCTGAAGGGACTTATTTTCAAGATGTGAGAGAAAAGCTTTCACATCATTTTTAATGCACGAGCAGCCCAAGATTGTATAGAAATGGAAGGCTTTTAGATTTTATTTATTTATTATTTATTGTTATTTTTTGCGATAAACGTTTAAACCATTGGGGAAGTAAAGTGAATCCCTTTTCTTATTTGAGGCTCATTCCATAGAAAATAAAACTTCTCAGTTTCGATGTTTCTTCGTTAGTCAACTCTAATATGCATCAACTAGAAAAGGAGAGAAAAACTTACGAAGGATCTAGTACTGATACATTAGCATTTCTAAATAGGTGATGCTACTCTAACTACAAGGAAGTGCCAACAATGATGTAGGCCAAGAAGTTTATATATGGGTGAAGCTTGATATGTCAAGCATGATGGTTCATCTACTTCGACAGGACATTAGTTGGATGATTCAAGAAACCATGAACACCCTCCATTCAACTTAAGATTTTACTTATGAAACCATGACGAGGATTTTGGGTTAATAATTGGTGGAGTACGAGGCCTCTGAAATTTTCTTGAGTGATATTTAAGAAGAGAATATTCGTCGGCTATGCATGGAAAGGGATCAAATGCAACAACAACAATTCCTATGAGTGGCATCCCTTCTAACCACTCTCAGAATTCCATTGATAGCAACGACATTAATTCGAGAGGTTTTGATTTTTGCAGAAATGAGACGATCGACTCACTCCATTGATTGATCTCAGAACAAAAGAGGTCTATACCAAATTCATTTTGCATACAATGATGAACACCACCAACCAGATTTGAAGCGGATATGGTACGACCAATCAACTGCCCCACTTTGTATCAAGCATTGGTGGTACATCCAAGTTGTTTGTTGCAGCTCACTTAAAGTTCTATACTCATTGACACAAAAGGGCGGGGAAACCTCAGGTAGCGCAGGCCACTGCTTGGTTGACAAGTTGCAAATACAGTTGTTTGTGTATACATATTGTTTAATGCATGTCACCATTACCAAGTTGTCGAACCATTGCCATTATGGCCATATTGTAAGGCGGGAAATCTACATAATTGGATGGCATCTTACCATGGAGAACCTTTGATTTCTCAGAAAATACTTTGACAGAAGGGCTGGTAGTACTCAGAGTCATCTAGAGCTTCTAGACAAGATCGGTTGTGTCTCCCAAACAAGAGTGAAAATGGCAGTGAGCAATAATAATCATGATCAGAAACTGGTCCATAGTTGTGATCATGAAAATGAATCATGAAGCAATGGATAAGTGAAGAGTTAGAAATTATCGAGAACCAACAGTCTCAGACAGAGCCATGTTGCACTGTAGATGGATTATCAGGTAGTCGAAGAAATATACGGAACAATGTCTCGTCACGAAAATGGTTTAAGACTAGCTTATACTACAAACAATAACCATAAGAATTAGTTTTAATGCAAAACCAAGGAATGCCTCAGCTTATAGAGACACATTGAACATGTGCATGTAACTATGAGTGCTGTTAAAAATACATAAAATTCTAGTAAGAGTACGTTTTAAACATAAACCATACGTGATGACAGAAAATATAGATCACTGGCTATATAAAAGACAATGCTTTGCAATATATAGGAACTAGAACCGCGGGATACGGAGGATGCAGTCAGTTAACATCACCTTAAGTAAAATTGAAACTTAGATAATGTCAACGTATATACTTAATAATATATATGCTGCTTATTTTATGTACAATAAAGCTTAAGCCTACAAAAAGTTTAAATTCCCACATCTATTTTAGATCCATTTTTTTCCTATCCTAACTTCTTTATATAAGGATTCAACCAATATCCATGTGTCAATAAAATAAAAGACTTCACCTGTGTAAAATGAAATAAGTAAAAAAAAAAAAAAAAAAGAACTGATTTGAATGTTGAATTTTCTTTGACAAACCAAAGGGATTAGATTAAATGCCCAAACCTAATTATGGAGTTCGATTTTCGAAAATTATGGTTCAACACGCTCACTCACCTTTATTTAATATTGAACATAGTACTTAAAAAAAAAAGTGTACAATATAAGTTGCAATTGGATAAATGCTACTTTGGCTTTTGGCTCATCTAGCTGTGAGAAAGTTGGGCATCACACTCCTCCGAGTTTGCGTACTCCCATCAATCCATTATTGGGTTTTCATCTCTCTTTCTTTGATTCTAAAGTAACGGTAGAAACATTGTGATCTTCAACCGGAGTAATCAAATTAGTATTTGCTTTGTTCTCTATGAGAACAAAACGTATTTGTAAGGATCTTCCACTTATGTATTTTAGAGAAAAAAGAAAATAAGAGGAAGAAAAAAAAAAGAATAGAGCAAATGTATAGAATGAAAAAAAATATTTTTCCACATATTTATTTGGTATGGAAGAAAGAAACTAGTTTAACTAAATGGATGATCAGATGCATCGGTATCCCAAAATTCTCTCTCATTCCTTTTGATACTTAACATACCTGAATAATGGCAATCTAACATATTATTTTAGTTGAAATGTCTGGTAAACAGATAAGAGAATATACTACACATCTGCACCAAATTTGTTGAGTTCGTATTAGGAACATATCGTTTAAGAATAGATTATAAAGGGGTTCAATTGTCTTAAGAATTGTCTCATACTTTAAGACTGCAGCTAGTTATCCAATCATGCCCAATGGTAATGGTCACTAATTTACCATGGTTTTTTTTATCAATAATTTCATGCAACTCAGTTGAACTTATTATGTTAACACGGTTGAAAAACAGAAGCCCTGAAAGAGGAATTTGTTGTCTCTTTACAGCAAGAAAATGTCATAAAAATTTGGGATGTCATTAGATCCAAGCAAGCATTTCTTAATAAAGTAGATCTCCCCAACTTAAAATAATGTCATTAGTCCCTCTTATGTTGGGAGATAATATTATGCTAGTGTAGCAGTGTCCCACATTTTGAACGAGCATGCATATGATGTTTCAGAGGTTTTCTCAACAAACTTTTACAAAATATTAAAAAGAAAGAAAAACTCAAACACATAACTACAAATTTTAGATTAAACTAACACAGTGATTGTTTTTAATAGAATATAAAGCATTTCAAGATAAAAATAGATAGATACATAATATATATGATCAGCTCTTACACAATTTTAAGTTGTGCGAAAGTGGAGAAGAATTTACGCAAATTCTAATAACATAGCAAGCTGAAGACTTCAGGCACTTGACAGAATCAGTCATTGTATCATTCTAAAATAACTAAATAAGAAATAAGGGGGATTTTTCAAATTAAATACAATCAAAGATTGGGTTGGCAGACCAAAACGGATCACACAAACATAACACTAACATGTAAATAAGCTTAACAAATCTACTAATACACATAATTGTCCACTCACTGTTATGCAAAGGAAATCAAATGCTTGAAACTAATTTGATGAGCGTTAGTAGAATCGTTTAATGATAGACATGTGAAAATTTGCTTAGTAGAATCATTTTTCAGTCTAGTGTTTAAACAGGATTCATTGACTACCCTGGTCTTAACACTAATAATATCCTCACCTAAGAAGGACACAAAGACAAACAAATATCACCACTAAAAAATTTGCAGATCTCTCAGAAAGGTTCATCATAAGTGTAAGTCAGTCCACTACTTTTAATTAAACACCATTCGTCATTAAGATGCAAAATTCAAAACAAGATTTTTTTTCCCACTAACATTTAATCCATGACAAGAAATTAATCCATGAAAACCCAGTTGTTTATTAAATAAACAAACAAAGCAAGATATTGATTCTTCAAATTCATTAGAAGGATGCAACAAAACTAAAAATGAAATGAACTAAAAACAGGTATAACCAAGCTCATCATTCCATTTGACAAATCATAACTCATAAATAACATCATGTTAAAGCCCCATAAAGATTATCAAAAACCAGAATCCAAATATGAAAATAATGATACCAAAAAAACAGAACTAACCAATCGCAAATCTCTCAGAAAGGTTCAAATCATCAATGGAAATCAGTCCACTACTTTTAAATTATACACCAATCATCATAGAGATGCAAAATGTAAAGAATAAATCCATGAAATCTCAATGGGTTTATTCTTTTCTCCTAATCAAACTTTATAGGATTAAAATTGGACCAAAAGAGAAAAAAAACAGATTCAATATTGCAAGCTATTCATGAAACTAAAAACAGAACAAATTGCAACCTTTTAATAAACAATAATAATAATCCCTCAGAGTGAATTTTACATCAAAGTGATTTCATACTACTTTTAACTTAATTAGATAACTCATCACAGGGATAGAATACAAAAAGCAAAAAAAAAAACAAAAAACAAAACCAAAAAAAAAAAAAAAAAAAAAAAAAANCAAACAAGCCACTTATTCTAATTGAAGAATCAGTACCCATATATCAATTTCGTCCAAAACACTGAAATATGCAAGATTTGAAATGGATTCTCGAAACCCAGAACAAAAATTCTGGTATAAATCGAATACAGCAAAAAAAGAATTGAAATTTCTAGATATGGGTCTAACAAAAATGGTAAGACTTAGAGTAAGTGAGTGCGACAGAAGAAGGCTTACAAACCGGTACTAGGGTTTAGTTGTTTTGCCCCCTTTTATAGGGAAAAGGTAATACCGACGTTAAAGACTACAAGTCGCACTCATGGTGAGTAAACTATGTCGTTTGTTCTTCTTGTGAACGACATATCGTTCTTGAAATTGACTACATGTGTCGTTCTATAGGAAAGGGAAACAGACGTGTTTATTCGGTATCATTATTAGGTGAGTAAACTACGTCGTTTTGTTCAACATGGAACGCCGTGTCGTTTATATTCAGTACTTTGGCCAGGCACCTAAACGATATGTCGTTTTTTTTATCACACGCCAGTATATTTTGAAAGAAGAAATATCAGGTATACTATAAGAAATTTTCATCCACTACGGCTCTACCGACACTAGAAACAGAGAGAGTTTCGGAATCTCAAGTATACCGCCATGGAAGCTAAGGTAGAGAACAAACTGCTGATGGGTTTTCTTCTATTTACTGTATTATTCCTTTCTGGTGTCCGAGCTTGGACTGGTGAGATCCATGGCAGAGTCGTCTGTGATGTCTGTGGTGATTCCTCTATTGGACCTGAAGACCATATTCTTGAAGGTCCTCTCTCTCTCTCTCTCTCTCTCTCTATGTGTATATATGTATATGTATATATGTAATTAGCTCAATTTTGGCTTATCTTTTGTGTGTGATTATGCTTATTGAAAATTCTTGTGTTGGGTATTTGTCTTGCTTTGTATTTTTGTTCTTCTATGGCTGTTGGCTGTGATCATTGTGAAAATTGGAGTCTGGGTTTTTGCCTTTGGTGGTAATCATTTGTGAGTTGGTGATATGTAATCATTTGTGAGTTGGCGATAATATTGGTAATTACTGCTAAAAATTCTTCATTTTGGGCATTTCTGATACTGGCTTGTAGACGAGTTTGGTTATATTATTATGACGTGATTGTGCTCTATACTTGGATCAGCTATGATCAATGAACTATAACTATATAGCCATCAAAGATATAAAGATTCAGTAGTTTTACCTTTTATTTCAGTTTTGTGAGGGTTTACGCATGTATTGGATCAGTAAACTTAGAATGATCCTGGTTTTTGAGACTTGTATTATTCCTGAAATTTTGATCAAGTTCTTATCTTCCTAATGGGGAACAGACTGACCATGTTTTTGTCTTCTGAAATCTCTTTCTTACCCTAAATCTATCACCTTTTTATTATTTATTTGNCAAGTATAAATATGGACTGCAAGATGTCATCAAACACAAAGTCCTTCCAAGTTGTCCAACTTATATGCTTAGCAATTGAAATTCGCTTTAATTTTCTTTAAATACGAAAGAGATAATATGCCGAATTTAAATCACGTTTTGCTTCATTAGGCCTTCTATTTGGATTTGGAACGAAAGTCGCTCTGCTTTTTTTTTTTTTTTTTCTCCTTTTTTGAGGACTAGTTCAATTATCTTTGTTAAACATTGCTTTCTGTCGAGAGCTGTTGTTGTTCTGGATGAATATATTTAAGGTCATTACTAAATGATCCATTTACTAGTTACTTCATCCAATTATCAATGAAATTATCTAGAAGGGAATTATTTTTTTCCCTTTTTTTTAAAATTTTTTTTGTAATTGAACGAATTTTTAGGAAATCTCAGTGAATCGAAATGCTTTAGGAAATCTCAGTGAATTGAAATGCGTGCAATGATGCAAATTTAGACAACAAAGGTGATGCTTGAGGTTGCAATTTGCTTGAACTAATTCTGTTACTGTATTTCAAGCCTTGAGACAAATCTGATCGATTGTGACTTCTTTTTTCCTTGTCTTTTTCAAAATGAGCCATCTACCAAATAATGGAACTTTGCATGACATAATAATATGAGTTAATAGCTCATCCTTTTACCTGCTATGAGTAGATTGCTATACTGATATCAATAATTGTCATCCCAGTCTGTGTTTACATTTGAGGATGCATAAAAGAGTAGTTTTGATTTGGCAAATGCAGGTGCTGAAGTAGCTGTTCTTTGCATCACAAAATCTGGGGAGGTTCTAAATTACCAGGCATTCACTAATGCCAAGGGGATATATACAGTGGCAGAGACAATGCCCGAGAGTGACCGCTGGGATGCATGCCTGGCACGGCCTATCAGCAGCTTCCATGAGCACTGCAGTCATCTTGGTGGAGGCAGCTCCGGAGTAAAGTTCAGTTATACTCGTCCTTCAGGTTATTCTCACACCGTCAGAACTTTTGTATATCAACCTGCCAGTGTCCCGACATACTGCATTTGAAATCTTAAGACTCCTTGTATATATTTGTAGTCAAAATATGAGCTACTATTAAGCTAAAAAAAAGTGAAAAGGAGATTCGGCATGTTTATCTGAATTAATTGCTTATGTAGTAGCCATCTTGCATCAGTTGTCTCTGTTGAGCTTGTGTTGGGACTCTATATTATACTCGAGTTTGAGCATAGCACAATCTTTGTTTATATAACTGTCAAAACTTTTATAAAAAGGAAAAATATTAGCCATATATGGGTCTGAAGGATGAACATATTTCTTATTTTCAATGATTATCTAAAGGTTTTTTCAACATATTCATGGTCCAACAGACCAAGGAACCGACACTTTTCTCAGAAAGCGATCAAGGGTTCAAAAGGAAACATCAGAAAAAACAAAACTAGGAATAGAATGAGCATCCAAATAGCCAGACAAAGAGCTAAGTTGTGGGCAATGCAGTTTATCTCACGCGGAATTAGAGAAACTCTCAAAGGTCAAAATTTTGGAGAAAGTGTCAACAATCTCGCACCATTGTTTCATGCTCCAAGAAGTTGCAAGGCATTCCCCAGCTAGGGTTGTAAGGGCTTGGGCTGAATCTCTTTCGATCACTACATGCAGATGCAGAAGCCTTTGATCTTTAGTCACTTTCGCAATAGTTGGTTTGATGAAAGGCACCACTTCCTTATAGGCAAAAATGGATTGCCATATCGTCCGTACTAGCAGTAACTGCAATAGTAGCATCCTCGTCTCGCTTCCGAACATCGGTATTGAGCTTAATCCATCATTTTGGCGGTAGAAGTCACATCTGCTCACCCACATAGACGGGGGTTTTCTTCGATAAGACTTCGTTGAACTCGGCGAACATGCTCATAACATCTTGATGAATAATCGAAAACCTTGTTAGGGAGAGCCCCTGACCTGATGCACCAAGGAGACATGAACCAAATAAGGCTAACCATGGTACACACTTAAAACAGAGATGCTCAACGATTTTAGGCTCCAATCCACAAAGTGGACAGGCCACACTTTCCATGAGTGTTGCTCTGGAAGGCAAGCAATCGCATTTGTCTAGTTAAGGAGAAAAACTGACTTCACGGAGAAGCGTCCTGACTTTGATGCAACCCACCCCCACCCCCAACCCCACCTATCTTGGGGATCTGTCAACGGACGCTTCTTTACCCTTCCAAACAAAATCTGAATTTGGGAGCTCTTTCCCACAGCGGTCATGAAAAACACCGTAACACATGCTCAAGGAAATCCCATTCCACTCGGTCGTAAGCACTTTTCCATATCAATTTTTGAGAACATCAACCCTCATTTTTTTCCCTTTTCTTGTTCATCGTATGCAACACTTCATGGGTAACAATAGAATTTTCCGGAAATTGTTCGGTCCTCTACAATTAGCTAATAATAATACCAGGAATTAGCTAAGATCTTCGTAATAACCTTATAAATCAGGTTGCAGAGGTTGATTAGCCGATAGTCATTTATGCCGATTGGTCGATCCTTTTTAGGAATGAGAACCAGTTTGGCTTTGTTTATAGCAACGGAAAAACTCCCTGAGGTAAAGAGTAACGCCCTAGTTTAACCGTATTGTTAGTTGTTAAACTATGAAGTATTATTCTTTCTTAAACATTATTTTTTGTTTTGATAATAAAGCGGGCAATTTTTTTAAACTTTGTAAAACCTTTAAACAAAAGCAACTGCGTGATATTTCTTGTGAAAAGTACTTTAACAAAATGTATAATCAAAAGAGGTCTTCATCAGTTGATTTTGCCATCAGTAGTAATATTTACATTACACCAAAATATCTTAAAACAAAAAATGTCGCCCATGGGTTAAGTTCGTCTACATCTGTATGATCATGTCGACAAAAGATAAGCCAGACAACCAGCTAGTCAATACCAAAATATATCTCCTCATCTGCATCACATGACTAAAATGAGCTAAAACTCAGTAAGTAAAAACTATGCATGCTTATGAATGCTTTAAAATCTCATAAAGTTCTCATTGTATCCTTTTCTTTCTTAAACGTTTGAGTCTATGCATTTTCTTTAAAAATTATTCTTAGTTGGGCCCCTTAGCACATTGTTTGTCCCGTAAGTCGATAGGCTGTGATAACATTAGGCGGAAACTCTGGCCAAGAGTAAAAATAAGGTGCGACCGTCGTGTGAGGTTTTTTTTTTTTAAACTCCTTTTCTTATCAAAGGGGCATTCCACGTCGCACTAATATTATCCCGCTTCAACGAGACACATTATAAGATCCGCAAATCCCGCTTCAACGGAAAAGTCTGTATCAACAGACTTATCTATCCAGCTTCGACAGACTAACAATTGCCATTAAAACTTATCTTATAAAATTGGTACAATGGTACTCACTTTCAAATACTCTTATAATAAAAGTCTCCATTTGCATGCAAAACATGCCATGCATATGTCTTTTCATAACTTTTAGGTTTAAGTAAGTTTCACATAAATACATCTTCCATGTAGTTCTTGTGATGCAGTTGTAAGTCTTTACTTGCCTCGTGTCCTGAATAGGAATCGATAGTAGAAAGAGTCAATATCCTCTAGAGATTGGTGCGCTAATCACCTGTCATAAATTATTATTATTCAAGATGCACATTTACAAAAAGAATGCATTAAGGTACTTAAACAAGACCGAAATCAGAACTTTCACTAATTTAAAAAACTTAATCTTAAAATGACTCGGAAGCATATAAATCACTTAAGGTATTTGGTAGTCAATAACTAGCATTGAAAAACGGTTCAAAAGTATTTAAAATATGAATGCTAGTTCATTAGCACAAAATGATCCAAAATGGCACATAATTTTGTAAAAACAAGTCTATTTGCTCCTAAATGGTGCCATTTCATTTTAAAAACATTTGAAAAGCACCTCCCTTATTTTAGGAACATTCCCACATGATTAAAATCATAGTTTTAAACCTGCCATAACAATTAACAATCCAATTCCTATATATACACATCAAAGAGGATCTTTTGGAATAACCTAAGTGCATTTGAATTCCTTTCAATCTTTTACAAAGTTTAAATGACTTTTACACTTGTGTGCCATCATAACCAGCCATCAAATAAGTGTAATAACTAATAGAATCAATAAAATATATACTATAAGTTTAAGAAACCAGATTACAAATATGGAAAACTTAATCTACCACACATGAAAACACTGAAATCCATAAATAGCAATCTTCGGAGCCTTAGGTTTAACTTTAATCCTCCACCTAAATTTTATGTTTCCAATGATATATAAGGTTCCTAGGATCATTATTCACCAAATAAATGCTTTGGTTTAAGGGCTAACACAAAAGAAATAAACTATAAGTTCAAAATCATACATAATGCTCACTTTGACTAGTTTGAGCTTTTATTGGATTTTTTACCTTCTACCTCCACCAAACTGATTCTCTAAGTTTAGAATTAGATTTTTGAACTTAAGAAGACCTGAAGAAACCATTATTTAAGTGGGAACAAGTAGAGAATTGAAATTAAAAGACAAGGCTTAAAAAGAAGAACTTAATAGAATTACATTGACTAGTTTTGATATATCTTACTTTCTAGGACTCCAATTTGAGTTTTACCAATTGGAAACTTTTGAAAATGTTTGAGGGAAGTTGAGAGAAGTCAGAAAAAGCATTGGAGAGTTTCAGGTCATGGCTGGAGAGAAAGGGAAAGTAAATGACCAGATTTGACCCAAAATCAACACTTAATGGCTAAGAAAAGGTATAACTTAAATTCTAAGGGGTATTTTGGGTATTTTACACATTACTTTCCATGTGTCCAACTCTAAAACATTTTTACCATAGTCACCACATTACTGGTCACTCCTATACACCCAAGTGTAGCCAAAGTTGGTGAATCCTACCTTAGAAAGTGAAAACTAGTCATACTTTGACTTATGATCCTATATGACCAAGCTTATTATAATTTGGTGGAACCTATCCCCATAACCAATCATTAAGTATACAAATAAGTCAATTACACTCCAATTAACAATGCAAACATAGTATTACTTTCATAATTATATTCTTTGTTTTTTTAGTACACCGAGCTCTCTCTGTCTGAGGGTATTGAACCTTTACACTGCATTGGGACACTTCGACAACTGTTAGTGTAATAATATGTATGTAAATGCATATAACATAATGAATGAGTATGTTACTACAAAACTAGTATTAATGACTTCTAGATGCCTAATATGCAGTTAGAACATATTTATTATTGGCTCAATATGCATGTGAGAATCTTGGGCACTACAATTCTCCCCTTCTTATAAAATTTCGTCCTCGAAATTTGCTTACCCAAATAGGTGTGGATACTTAGTTTTCATCTCTTCCTCTCTTTCTCATGTGCCCTCTTCCACTTCATGGTTCTTCCATAATACTTTGACCAAAGGGATTTTCTTGTTTCTAAGTTTTTTTTTTTTTTTTTGTATCCAAAATCTTCACTGGATGTTCCTTATAACTCACATCTTGATTTAGCTCCAATTGCTCAAAATTCAGAACATGTGAAGGATTGAAATATACCTTCTTAACATAGAGACATGAAACACATTGTGTACATTTGACAATGATAGTGGCAAAGCAAGTCTATAGGCAACATCTCTAATTTTTCCGAGTATCTCAAAAGGACCTACATATTTGGGACTTAGCTTTCCGTTCTTCCCAAACTCATGATTCCTTTCATGGGAGCAACCTTCAAGAACACTTTATCTCCAACGTTAAATTCTAGTTTTCTTCTTTAAGAATCTGAATAATGTTTTTGTCTACTTTGAGCAGCTAATATCCTTTTTCGAATCTTTTCTGCTGCCTCATTTGTATCTCTTATTAATTCTGGACCCAGAAATTTTCTCTCCCCTATCTCGTCCCAATGAATAGGAGATCTGCACTTTCTTCCGTACAATACTTCATATGGGGGCATTTCAATGGAAGCTTGGTAACTGTTATTGTAAGCAAATTCCATAAGTGGCAGGTATTTGCTCCAAGATCTATGGAAATCCAACACACAAGCTCTGAGTATGTCTTCAAGGGTCTGTATAGTCCTCTATGATTGCCTATCAATTTGAGGATGACAAGCTGTACTAAATGCCAATTTTATACCCATTGCCTCTTGAACACTCTTCCAAAATTTCGAAGTAAATCTAGAATCTCGGTCAGAAATGATAACTTTTGGAACACCATGTAGTCTCACAATCTCCTGAACATATAACTGAGTAAACTAATCCAAGTTATAGATTATTCTAATAAGAAGGAAATGAGCTAATTTGGTATATCTATCCACAATCACCCAAATAGCATCATGTCCCTTAGTTTTCTTAGAAAGTCCAACAACAAGATCCATAGCAATCTCTTCCCATTTCCATTCAGGTATGTTCAAAGGCTTTAATTTCCCAGCAGGTCTTTGATGTTCAGTTTTGACTTGCTGGCATGTGAGACACTGCTCTACAAACTCAACCACATCTTTCTTCATACCATGCCACCAGTAATACATCTTTAAGTCTCTATACATCTTTGTAGTGCCAGAATGCACAGAGTAGGGAGTGGTATGAGCTTCTGTCAGTATGTCCTTTCTAATAATTCCACTAGGCACACACAATCTGTTTCCATATCTGATTACACCATCACTAGAAATTTGGAAGGCCATCTCTTTTTCGAATTCTATCTTACTCTTTAAAGGGATCCGTATTCTGGCCTTGTTTGATTTTCTCTAAAATTGTTGGTTGAAGAGTAAGAGCTGCCAATCTTTCTGT
Source organism: Parasponia andersonii (assembly GCA_002914805.1). Taxonomy (NCBI): domain Eukaryota; kingdom Viridiplantae; phylum Streptophyta; class Magnoliopsida; order Rosales; family Cannabaceae; genus Trema; species Trema andersonii. The sequence continues at coordinate 592,558 of JXTB01000232.1, read as the reverse complement.
TAAAACTATAGGCATAATCTCTAACTCTAACTTATGTAAATCCATTAAAAGATGTTTCCTATCAACATGCTTAATAGTCATAGTAGCCAATGATTTCCTAATTAGAGCATCAGCAACCACATTGGCTTTTCCTAGATGATAGTTAATCTCACAGTCATAATCTTTCACCAGTTCAAGCCATCTTCTTTGTCTCATATTCAGTTCTTTTTGGGTAAAGAAGTACTTTAGACTCTTGTGATCTGTGTAGATCTCACACTTCTCCCCATAGAGATAGTGTCTCCAAATTTTCAGTGTAAAGACAACTGCTGCTAGCTCTAAACAATGAGTAGGATACTTCTTTTCGTATTCCTTTAATTGCCTAGAGGCATAAGCAATGACTTTGCCATTTTGCATCAGAACACATCCTAAACCATTCTTTGAGGCATCACTGTAAACAACAAACTCTCCTGATCTGGATGGTATTGAAAGTATAGGGGTTGTTATCAAACGATGCTTCAATTCCTCAAAACTCCTTTCACAATTTTCGTTCCAATGAAACTTCACATTCTTCCTTGTTAAATGAGTCAATAGAGAAGCTAGCTTTGAGAAACCTTCAACAAAGCGTCTATAATAACCAGCTAACCCCAGGAAGCTACGAATCTCAAAAATATTTGTAGGTCTCAACTAATTATTCACAGCTTCATCTTTTGTTAGATCCACAGAAATACTATTTTCAGAAATCACATGACCAAGAAAGATAACTTTCTCTAGCCAGAATTCACACTTCTTAAACTTAGCATACAACTACTTTTTCCTAAGAATTCTCAACACGGTCCTCAAATGTTCCATATGATTGTCCCTTGAGCGTGAGTAAATCAAAATATCATCAATGAAAACTATAACGAATTTATCTAGGAAATCCTTAAACACTCGATTCATCATATCCATGAAAGCAGCTGAGGCATTAGTTAATCCAAAGGGCATGACTAAAAACTCATAGTGTCCATATCTGGTTCTGAAAGCTGTTCTTGGAATGTCTTCCTCCTTAATTTTCAACTGGTGGTAACCTGATCTTAAGTCAATCTTTGAAAACATAGAAGCTCCTTGTAGTTGATCAAACAAATCATCAATCCTAGGAAGCAGATACTTGTTTTTGATTATGACCTTATTCAGCTCCCTATAATCAATGCAAAGCCTCATAGTCCCATCTTTCTTCTTTACAAACAAAACCGAAGCACCCTATAGTGAAAAGCTTGGACGAATAAAACCTTCCCCTAACACACCCCCCTAAGAATCCTAGACCAGTTGAGACCCTTGATTGGCTTTAAGCCTTTTAATTTTTTATTGCATACATTATCCAACCGATTATGTGAATAATGAACTAACTGATCTTATATTGATGAATTTGGAGCAAGTTGAGATATGGTTTGACTCTCTTCATGAGTCCACTCAGAGCTTGGTTCATCACTCCAAGTCCTGGGTTGTACCCTTAGCTTGAGAAACAAGTGCTTCTCCAATGCTTTAACCACTTCTTGGTTATCCAAGAACTTATTCCAAATCCTACTTACTATGCAATAGTTATTCTTATATGGCGGTCGATAATGGTTCGAGTGTTGCAACTGCGACAAGAAGATGCCAAGATCTTGTAGCACCACCACGAGCAGCGGAAGCCGACTCTTTGTGTTGTGGGCCTAAGCATGAAATTTTTGACTAAACAAAATGCATCCAAAGTGCATACTAACAAATCTATGAATGATTGGATTGTCATAAAAGAGATCAATAGGTAGCACTGCAAAGGTCACAACACGACCGATATGCAAGTTGTTAGCAAATTGACGCTTAGTGATTAGCCATGGCCACATATGATGACCTTGAAACTCCTCTATTTGATCACCAAATAGAGGAGTTGAGGCATTACCATAATTATCAATCAACCAGTGGTAAATCCGAGACCAAAGATCAGCCATCAAGTAACCAACCAAGCCAGCCAAAGTGGGGTCAATTCAAATTTATGAATTGGTCGCACCCACCATAGACTTCATAATAGAGATAAGCACGATGGTGTACCCGGATATGACCCATGCACGATGCGACCACATGGACAAAAGAATAGGGTCAGCACATGTGGACACGATCCACTGTTCGATCTTTGGCTAGTCGGGTTGGGTTTTGGGTGTGGTTGTAGTAGTGGCCAAGCAGTGTACCCGGTTGCCAATAGTGGGTAAAGGGCATGTGTGATATTGGTTTTGTGAAGGGCATGTGTAGTGAGATTAGTTTTGGGATCTCATTAGAAGCTTGTTTTGGGATAATGTAGCCATCATGGCAAAGGGTGTCTGGTAGAAAAAATAATGTAATAACAATCCAAGGATAAAGCATTATATATAGTGAAAGTTATATATAGTGACTTAAACAAATTAGAGGGCAATAACTATGGAGGAGTATAAATGTGGTGAACATAGAGTCTATGTAGTTTAGATTTAGTCCAAATTTTCAAACGCCCTACGATGAATTCATGTCACTAAAGTATTAATAATTGACAAATGATCAATTAGATTCTTCCCTAGCTTCTTAATTTTGCGTGTTTATAAAATGAAAATGTCTTCAAAAGTCATAGAATGATGTTAATTAATTATCGGTATACTTTAGGGTCATGTTTACAAGTTTGTCATAAAAAATAAGACGTAAAAGGAATGACTGAAATGGGAGAGGAAAATAAGAAATAATGTGTAATATAGGTTAGGATTATCTTTTAGGTTTTGTAAGACCCATCATCTTTCTTAAGTGCTCGAGGAACTCTATTGCCTCACGGTCATTTGGTTCATGACTTTTTGTCACTAGCAATTTATTAGTATTAGCTGGGCGGCAGCAAGATGTGACTATATGGTGAACTACTTATCATTTACTACAAGATTCTTGTAATTCAGACTAGAAGGTTTTTGTCAGTTACGAAAAAATAGGAAAGAGTAACGGATTTCTCTCACTTCTTTTTTAAATATTTATAAAATAAAAAAGTACTGGGATTTCTTATGTTCATTTGGTCATGTGCGGTTCCTTTCTTTTTTTCTTTTCAAGCTTGTTTTTCAAATGAAGAGATAGATAACTAGATTGAGGTGTGGGAAAAATAGGTTAAGATTTTGGACTTGTCTTGGGCTTGGAAGCCCATGTATATTATAAAGTCCAATTTTGTGTTATAGAACCCATTTTTATGAACCATTTTGAAGCTAAAAATTGAGTGGGACCCATATCTAGTTGATGAAAGGTCTTAGTGAATTCTTGTTTTCCTCCGTGAGGACATCGATTTCGTATATTCACATACTCAAAATGGTGCACCGATGAATGAGAAACTATTGCTCAAAAGTGTACTATTGAAATGAAAAAATGAAAGGAAAATGTTAGTCTCACATTGGTGGGAAATGCATGGAGCAAGTGGCATATATAGGCTCATATTTTATGATGGTGGAAAGAATAATTACCATATATACTCTCTCAGGCACGCGCAGGGACAGTATTAGAAAAATACTATTTTATAAAAAATATTTAGAAAATGTCATTTTTTAAAATAGTAACAACGGTAACCAGTTTCTGGTAAATTTATAACTGGTAACCAGTAACCGGTAACTATTTTTCAGAAACCGGTAATCAGTACCAAAATTTAAAAATGGTATTTTTCTAATTCTTATTTAAAAGTGATATTTTTCTAATAAAAATTGTACGAAACTTTGAAAAAAACATGACTTCCATATTTTTGTAATTATTTTATTTTTTTTATAGGTGAAAGTGTTAAAAACCCTTCTCAAGACACCACGTCAATCCTACAAACTTAAAGACCAATCAAAATGGCCCAAAAGTCTCATAAACACTGAAGTCCATGCTCTAAGCCCAAACCTAACCAAACTGAGAACTAAAAAAGCTAATATCTCATGCCAAAATCTACAAAAAGAAAGAGATGTTTGAAATAAAAAGTAGTACTTCTCTGAGACAAATCGTAGCTTTTGAGAAACCAAAAAGAGGTCAAAGAAAGAAGGGAAAAGGACATGGGTAAGACTTACTTGGTCCAAAATGACTTTTTTTTGTGTGTATTTTATGACATTTTTAGGAGTGTCAACAATTTCTTGACCATGAAAAAGTCCTAAATAATAGTTTTTTTTATAGTCAAAAAGTTCTTAACCATAGCTCAGTATATCTTTGATATTTATAAAAATATTATTTTTAAAAAAAATGCACAAAAAGCCATTTTAGCCCGAATTCGTCCTATCCATGTCATTTTCTCAAGAAAGAAACGATTATTTGTTAGAATATCAAGTAATAAGTATATTTCCAATTAAACTAAATGTGTAAATGACCAAGACTCAAAGTTTATCACTAGTCTACGTATCTTTGTCAAAAGCAAAAAAAATCAAACGGTAAGATCGGAATACAAAGTTCACAAAATTTTAATCTTTCCAAAATCAAAGCAAAGCAAAGTAATCGATTAAAAAAATATCTATGAAATGAAGAAAGGTCTTCTTAGATTATAGCTCTATAAACTGGGACTATTAAGAAATAAATCTAAACCACTAATTCTCCAATGCATGAACTACCTTAGACTTGATTCTGCAAAGGATACATCGCCAACCTAGAAATCAATTCTAGGTGTAGTTGCAAGTTTTGAGTTCTAATTAAACTTCGAAAATTTCTAAAATTACAAGTGAGGTCATTCACTCTAAATCCATATAAAATGGTAAAATTTCCAATATCCTAATGAGATCATTTACCTCAAAATTTTCAAACTATAAAACTCTTCGAACTACGTTGACTTGATTTCTCTAGAGAATACATAGGCAACTTATTCTCAAAAGCTAAGTATAATACAAATTTCAAATTGAATTGAACTTTTCCAAGATTTCAAGAAAATTATCTACTTCCAAAGCATAAACATAATTCCAAGAATTCCATAAAAGATCATTTACTTTGTAGTTCACTAACTTTTAAAATTCTCTTAATTCCGTGACATGGTCATCTAGTGGAAATTATAAATTTCTCAAATATTATCATAAATTCCTATATATGGTTATTCACTAGAATTTTTCACATTTCAATTGAAAATTCTTTGAATTGTAAGTGGTTTGATCCCTCAACATGGTAGGTAGATAACTCAATTAATTCAGTTGAATATATTATTCTATATTATCATCTAATGATCATTTAATTGATTCAACTTGATGCTTCGAGAAGATACTTTTGTAATGTTGTTGTTTTTTTTTTTTTAAATAACTGGTGTGTTGTTAAACATCTAAAATAACCTATCTATATCTAGTAAAGCTTAGGATGATCCTAATAATTACCTAGTATAATGACAAGTAGGGTCGATCTTATGAGGTATTGATCTAACTAATTTACTACTAATCCTAAGGTGATGGGAATTAAGAATAAATACAAGAAAATAAACAATAAAAAAAATATATATTAAGATTTTATTCTCCACCACTAAACAGTCATACTAATCAATTACTAGATCTTAATAGTTATTTAACAGAGCTACTAACTGTAGATAGTCCAAAAATATGCAACTATCCCTATCTTTGTTTAGATTTTATGCTAGATAGATGAATGCCATATCTAACATCTTTCTATTAACTAACGTAAGCAAACGCTCTAAAATTAATTAACAAAAGCATTAGTGTTGAGAAAGATCTTAGGTTGATCTAGATTATAATCTCACAAATGTAAAATCTAACCTAGGTTATGTCCTTTACTATAGATAACTCATCAAACGATCAAATTAACTATTATTTCACTACATATGGATTGAAATATAGCAAACGCCTATAACGAATCCTAGCATTAGAACTCTATCATGATAGTTTATTAGTACTTCTAAACAAATCAAGATATAATTCGTAAAGAAATATGCATAGAAGAACATAAATAACTTTAATTAAACATCTAATTATATAAAATCTGAAAAACAATGAACATTCATGTCTAGGGGTTTGAATTCACCCTTAACCTAATCTAGGGTCTATTCTAACATGTATATAAGAATGAAGAGTAAGAACATCATGCTAAGAACATATAAATACTAAAAGAAAATGTAGAAAAATTGAGATGGCAGCTAGGATAGCCTCCAAGTTCTCATTCTCTCCTTCTAGGTCTTCAATATATTTTTGGTGGCTCCTAGGCATCTAAGACTTACTCCCTATCTACTATAGAATGTCCTATATATAGGTAATTAAGTGTAGGAAGCGACTAGGTTAAGTCCTTTTCGGAATAGAAAACTTAGGCAGTCAAAAATTGAGTAAGTCGATTGAAAACCCGCCTCCAGTGTCGCAACACTCAAGTTCCAAAACCAGGGCATCAAGTTTCTGGAACTATTATTTTTTCTACGAAGCACTGTCTCCGCCGCGGCGCTGACACCTTTTCAGCCCAGTTCTCTTTCAACTCATCCAACTTCATCCGTTTAAGCCCGTTCTTAGCCCAATTAAACTCATTTTCATCATTTAACCTCCATAACACTTATAAACACAAAAATAACACAATTAGTCTTAGAATAACATAAAACTCATAAAATAGCATGGAAAATAACTATAATATATGTGTAAAATTAACACCTATTAGTAACTACTATGGAATCTGATTGTGTTGCTCATTTACATAATTATTTCAGATTGTATACCAATTAAAGTAAGAAAAAAGCTTCCATATTTTTTTTTGGTTAAGAAAAGGGTTCCATACTTAATTATACCGAATGCTCTCTCTCTCTCTCTCCATAAGAGCTTTATTCATCCAACTTTTTTTGTCCCTCTCTCTTCATAAGAGCTTTATTCATCCAACTTTTTTTGTCCCTTATTCATTTTACCGTTTTACCGCTTGATATATGAAATCTAATATGCTAATGAGTAAATTGCGGTGAAAGTCCCATTACTTAGTCAAAATTTACACATATATATTTGATCTTTTTTTTTTTTTCTGACGGCAAAAGTATCTTTCGTCCAAATTTTGATGCAACCGTCAAATTTTTCTGTTAGATGCGAACTTATGGTACACATGTCGTGCTGTGATGTTTTTACAATTTTAAAAAGCCTAAAAAAATGAAATGAAATTAGAAAAATCATTGAAAATAACAAAAAATTGCAAAATTTGAAAATCATTAAGGTTTATTTACATTTTCGTCATTTTCAATCATTTTCCTAATTTCATTTCATTTTTTAGGCTTTTTAAAATTACAAAATATCTCACAGCGTGACACATATACGATGAGTTGGCATCTAATAGAAAAATTGGATAATTGCATCAAAATTTGGATGGAAAGTACTTTTGTAGTTAGGAAAAAAATTAGGTATATAAATGTAAATTTTGACTAAGTAGCTTCACGGCAATTTACTCTATGCTAGCTTATAGGTAGGATAAAGAGGGTGGATTTAGCAGAGGAAATAGATAACAGTATTATAAAAATTCTCATTACACACACTCATTATTTTATTTTTAAAAAACCCTCCCATTACAATTTACCGTTTGGATGAAGTACGGCATTGACAGCGAACAATTGGTCAGTTCCTTTAGGATGAGGTGGCAAGATTTAATTGGATCACCGGACATGTTAAGCAGCGAGATTAAACCTCAACGAAAATGACGAAAAAGCCCATAACGGAAAAAGTCTCGTTTTGCTAGTCTCGCAATGGCATAAATGTCCAACAATTTTGGCGGCTGAAAAACCGGTGGAAGAGTCCATTAAAACACAGAGAGAAAGACTTGTCTGAAGAGGATGGAATAAAAAAAAAAAAAAAAAAAATGATAGAATGGGTGAGAAAGTTGGGAGCTGCATTTGGGGCTTCGTTTCTTTGGCTCGTTTGCTTGATCTACTTCACCCAGGTTTTCTCTCTCTCTTTTAATTATTCCTTCATTTGTAATCTTTTTGAGATCAATTCCGAGACCTTGTCAGAAAAATTTTAGAATAATTGTTACTACTTAAGATTTTTACGTATTCGATCATTTGGGTTTGAGAGGTTTGACAATTTTGAATTTTGGGTTTTGGCTCAATTTGTGATTCTCTTGTATTTGTGTGACCTTAATCTGAAATGTGTTAAATTTTGGACCTTAAAGTTACATGGAAAAAAAACCCTTGAATTTTATGACTGTAGAGTTTTGGTATTGGTTTGCAATGTAGTTTAGTTTATGGCCAGATGATTATGCCCCCCAAGTATTGAGACTTTTGCTGCAAATTAAGATTTTTTTTTCTAGAATAAATTCTTTTTATTTACGTTTTTTCGTGTGTACGGCAGGGTTTCAGATCGTTTGTATGGACAGCGGTTTCTTACCAACTAAAAGATAGGCTTAAGTTATCACCTTCCACTTCACAATTTGTTTTTTCGGTAGCATTTTTTCCGTGGAGCATTAAACCATTATACGGGTATGGATGTTTGTTCTGTTTAATTGAGACTTGTGCGCATTTCTGTCATACACGAATGGACATAAATAGCCTTTTAACTTCAGAAGAATGTTGTGTTCGGTTTAAGCACCTCATGGCACTTATGTATACTTGATTGCAAGTTATGTATGATTAAGAAATACAGAAAAAAAAAAAAAAAAAAAAAAAAAGAGTAAGAAATATGGATAATGGCTCGATGTGAAATGTCTTGCTTTAATGTAGCTTAAAAGAGTTTGAAGGCTTTAAATGGTCTGTGAAATTAGAAATATGAATCATATGATTGTAGATTGTAATCTAATGATCCTTTACATGGTCAAAGTTGAAGTTTCCATAACGTGCTTTTGTAATTTTGCTTTCTTTTTACTACTTCTGAATCTGATTGCGTAACTCATTTGCAGAATTATTTCAGATTGTATACCAATTAGAGGAAGAAAAAGAGTTCCATACTTAATTATATCGACTGTGCTGTCTCTCATCCCATGGCTTATACTAGGCCTAAATGCAAGCATGAGAAGTTCCAAATGGTACCTCATGTCTCTTTTAACAGTGCAGAACTTCGGCTCGGCCATGGCGGATGTAGTTGTTGATGCAATGATTGCTGAGGCAGTAAGATTTGAGAGGTACTTGGGTAAATTATGTTTCTTCCCGTTGCCTCAGAAAATTTTACAGTTATGAATTACCAGGTAGTCTGTATCTTTCCGTTGCCTCATTTTCTGAGGCAGTAAGATTTGAGAGGTACTTGGGTAAATTATGTTTCTTTCCGTTGCCTCGGAAAATTTTATAGTTATGAATTACCAGGTAGTCTGTATCTTACTCGTTTCCTTCATCAGGGCCTCATTTGCTGGAGACCTCCAGTCAATGTCTTGGTTGGCAATGGCTTTCGGTGGCATATGTGGGAGTTTGTCAGGAGGATATGCATTGAGTAACTTAGAGAGAGATACAATATTTCTCCTGTTTTCTGCACTACCATCCCTGCAGCTGTTATCATGTGCCATGGTTGAGGAGAGTTCTGTTGGCGGTAAAGATCCGCTCGACTCTTCTAACTCCGAAAATTTCAAAGAGGTAAATGAGAATAGTAGTTCTATGGATGGAGACAGTTTCTTGGACATGAAATCCAGCACCAGTATTTCCAGAAGAAAAAAGAGTCAAAAAGACCGTAAAAGGAGAGTAGCTGTCCCTAGTAAACTCCAGAGTGTTGAAAATGTAGACTCCTTGGCATCATCATGGTTCCACTCTCTGAAATCTGCAGCTTATAGCCTGTGCCGTGCTTTTGGAAAACCAATCATTTTCAGGTAACTAAGAATTATTTGATGTTCTAAGTAACTAAGAATTATGATGTTCTCAGGCTTTTTTTGCAGCTGTTAAATACATTACTCAAGGAACTTGTCAAAATTCATCTCTAATGGCTCTGCATTGTTTTGGAACTGATTGATATGACCTCATCACTTTAATAATGGTAAAGGGTGCAAAAATAAAGTGGTAGATCAACCTTGTAGGATCTTACTTTTGTATTAAAATCAAGTTTGCACATGTGTGTCCGCTACTGGTACTTAATCCTGAGTGCCATTCTCATCAATCGTGGGTTTCTTTTCCTAAATTTTTTCTGTTTTCCGTCTCTGATACTGTTTATCATTTTTAGTCTTGTAACTATTTATTCTGCTCTTGGAAAGGTCAGACCAATGGCTTGGTTTTTTCTGGCACATATAACAGTCCCAAATCTCTCAACGGTCATGTTCTATTATCAGACTGAGTTCTTGAACTTGGATGCATCTTTCTTGGGGACTGCACGAGTTATTGGATGGTTAGGTCTAATGTTTGGAACCTTTGCCTATAATCGCTACTTAAAGACCATGAAGTTACAAAGAATCCTCATGTAAGTATAAAACAGCTTAGTTATGTTTTCACATGTGTATATTTCATAGTGCTATTTTTTCTCGTTGACAACTGCCTAATTAGATTAAATTCTCTTTTTATTTGCTGATGACATTTTCACCCGGATCCATGCAGGTGGGCTCATATTGGTTTGACTTTATTGGGTCTCCTGGATGTTGTTTTAGTGTCTCGGTTGAATTTGGCCTTCGGAATATCCGACAGGATAATGGTGCTTTGTGGATCTGCTCTTAGTGATGCAGTCAATCAATTTAAGTATGTCCTACAGTCCTACTTTTGCTCATTCCATTTTTAGTCTTTAGTTTTTCTAATTCGGTAATCAGCTATCTCATTTGTTTTAGTAACTCTATGTATCCAGTTGTCTCTCAATTTTAAATTTTGATACAAGCATGCATGCATTAATTTCACCACATATGGATCTTGGGAAGTATGGAAATTTGTTGCTTTTTCACCATTTTGATCTTATTATTGTGGATCATTGTCACGAACTGCAGGTTTATGCCATTCCTGATCTTATCCGGACAACTATGCCCACCCGGAATTGAAGGAACATTATTTGCTCTATTCATGTCAATAAACAACTTAGGATCGACATTGGGATCATTCATGGGTGCAAGTTTGGCTTCAATCTTGAACATATCATCGGGTTCTTTTGACAACCTTCTTTTAGGCATTGCCATTCAAGTTTTCTGCACTCTCATTCCGATTGCTTTTCTATTTTTGATACCAAAGGGAGCTACAGGGATATCAGCGTAGATAGTGATATGAACCAGATATAAAACAGAATTAGCTATTAGTGAAGGTGACAGGAATTTTACCTCTTTGAAAAGGCTATTTGTTTACAGTTGTTGACATATACAGATTCACAGTAAAAGTTTATTGAAGTTATAGACACTAAATGATGAGAAATTTTACATTCAGAGCTAGGCCTTGACTATACTAATTTGTATAACTTTGTAGAGCAATTTTGGCTCGTGATGTAACTTTCAATACATAAATTTTTTCAATGTTATTATTTGGTTTGTTTCAAGTGAAAGAAAAACTTGCACTTAGCCCCTTGATCTTTAGCATAAAGCAAAAAAATTCTTCCTTCTAATTTTTTTTTTTTGGCCTAAAATTTAGGACCATGTATATTTCAATTTTGACATTTGATTAATTTCAACTTCATTATTACAACATTTACATATTTTTAGTTTTTTTAAAATTTTAAAAATCACATTTTTCGATGATCCACCATAATAATTAAATTTTTCAATACTCAATTAAGAGCAACGTAATTCATACAATTCGGATGAAAATACTAAACGACAAATAAGTTAGTTCTCATGGATCTAATTTATTAGTTATTAGTTCCTGAATAATAAGAAGAATATGTTAAGTTAGTTCACATAGAACTAATTCCTTTGTTATTGAATGGTAAAAAGAAGACATTATGTGAAATAAAAAAGGGCTTTTAAACCAAATGACCGAGTTTTTTTATTACTATTTAAAAAATAACCGTTTTTCATATTTAATAGATCAAAATATATTGATTTATTTTGTATACAAAATAAATGGTCATTTATTAAAATAAAATTATAAAGCAACTATTTTTTTTTTAGAAAAAGTAAAAAATGAAAAAAAAAAAATTATCAGAGACAAGTTTCGATCCTGTGACCTGTGGATTATGGGCCCACCACGCTTCCGCTGCGCCACTCTGATCGTTCGAAGAAATCCAAAAAATATATTTATTGTTTAAAAGGTTTCTTGTAGAGAGAGAATTCAGGACAAACGCTCTCCCTCTTTAAGCGTCTCCTGTAAGAAGAGTTTATAGAACAAGTAAACGAAACGAAGAAAAGAGCTGAGAAGAAGAAGCAGCAAAAATGAGGAGGAGACCTGGAATCGGCGGCTTACAGACTGCAGCTGCTGCTAGGGTTTGTTTGTTTGTTTATCTCAATTCTCTTCCTATTATAGTCGCATTTGTCTTGAATTTTTTGATGAATTAAAGATTTTGGTTTTGAAATTGTTAGGATCAATACCGGGCGCTAGGAGAAAATGTCGCCAAAATCAGAACCGATCTCATGAAAGAGCAGCTCGCCACCTTCCGCTCCCAGTTAGAAGATTTTGCCCGCAAGCACAAGGTTTCTTCTTTTCTATTTTTTTTTTTTTTTTTTGTGAATAATATGATTATTGCTTCCCCCATTCACAGACCCAGAAATGGATTAGGCGTATGTTAATTTTTTATTAGTTGAAAATTTTGATCATTGTTTACCCTATGCATAAGCCCAGAAACGGATTGGAATGCAGAGTAGGCAGTAGAGAGATGTTAGCAAATGAAAATGCTGTAGATTTGGATAGATGGGTTGTCATGGGATTCTAAATATTGGAATGGTATAAGCACTGTGATTAGTGATGGAAGCTTAAAGCTTTATTGTTGGTTGCAGAATGACATTCGGAAGAATCCTGCATTCAGAGCACAATTCCATGAGATGTGTACTAAGGTTGGAGTAGACCCCTTAGCCTCAAATAAGGGTTTCTGGGCTGAGCTGTTGGGGATTGGTGACTTCTACTACGAACTTGGTTGGTATCATCTTCTCATGATTAACTAGTTGATACTAATGAATGTTCCAAGGGAAAACTCTGTGAGAGAATTTTGCATTTGTATTTGTTTTCCTTGCATTTGGAACAATACCCATTTCAGATTACTAGCTTCTTTTTTTCCTGTCATTCTGTATGTAACAATATATGCTAATCCATGCAAATTTGGCTACTGATATTTTCTATACATATTCACGTGTAATTTGTGATTAAGAATTTTAATGGTCTGAATAGATATCCCATGAAAGCTTAAGAATTCTATGTGTAGCAGTAACACATTTCTACTTGTTGTATTGTTAAATTTATTTTCTGAACTGGGACCTCCTTGGTTAAACAGGTGTTCAAATTGTTCAGATTTGCTTGGCAACAAGGCCTCACAATGGAGGTTTGATCAGCCTACCAGAACTCTGCAACCTGATTCGTCAGAAGCGAAAGAGTGATCGAGAAGCTGTCTCCGAGGATGACTGCCTGCGAGCTATAAGTAAGCTGAAGGTAATATGGTTTGGTTGCCTATGTATAAAAAGGGGCAGTTCAAGTTTTAGAACCTAGTGACAGAAGGTGCTTTATTCAGAAAACACTTTATATTATACAAGTCAACATGATTAATCAGGTGTCACTCCCTGTAGTGGCTCAACACAGATTAAGTTCTTTTATTAGTAATTGTTGTTGACTGGCAATACTTTTGGGCATAGTGATTGTGGGAAGCCGAATTAGGTGTTGGTGTAATAGTTCTTTGTTGAGTAGTCAATGGCAGAGGTGACTCTTTGATGCCGCGGAAGAAGAAATAGCAGTTTATACTCTTTGTAGAAGTTGTACCTCAGTTGTACTGCTAAAATTAATTGCAAATTCAGTTTTGTAAGATCAGTTATTGTCTGAAGCACCTCAGTTTTGTTTACCGTGTTGCATGAGTGTTTACTTTATGACTTCTGAATGCTAACATCTGTTGCATTGATTTCAGGTTCTAGGTAGTGGTTTTGAGGTGATTTCTGTTGGAAAGAAAAAGCTTGTTCGTTCTGTTCCAACGGAGTTGAACAAAGACCATAATGAAATTTTAGAGCTTGCCCAGGTTACTATTATTTATTTCGTCTTCGTTTTGACTTGCCTGGTATACTTTCTCTAAAGTGGAGCTTTTTATGTTTGAACTTGGAATATTTTTTTCTCGAGCATAACATTTTACACTTTTGGTCCTCATTATTTAATTGCTCAAAAATGCATTATTAGTGCACAAAAGCTCTTGTCTGGATTTTATAATCAGTTTGGTACTAACTAGAATACCTATCAACTCTTTTAGCCAACTGAAAAATAAAATGAAGAATAACATTCAGAATATATCGTTTTATTCAGCTGAGAATAATTATTATAACCACATCAACTTCATTCCTTTCTAGGCTCAAGGTTTTGTAACTATCGATGAAGTGGAAAGGCGGCTCTCTTGGACCCCTGGACGTGCAATCGATGCCCTTGACACTTTGCTAGATGTATGTTTTTATGCTGTCGTGGCTCTATTTAGCCATTTAATTGTTTTCTTCTCTACCCTATACTGTTTTGTAGCTAAAATCTGATTGGAATCCTGTTAAAATGCTACAGGAAGGTCTTGCAATGATTGATGATGGCCACAAAGATGGTAAACGCCGATATTGGTTCCCCTGCGTTTCTCCCATTGCAGCATTAGTAGGAGCCGATACATAACAGGTATGGAGGAAGAGATATATGTGAATTTTGGTAACCAAATGGCTCTTTTTTATGCTCTTGGAAGTGATATCCTATTGTCCATTCACTTGTAATATGTTGAAAAAAATGCAAATCTGTTGTAATGAATAATTTCAGTTTTGAAATGCAGCCCATGGGTTTTTTTTTTTCACCGTTTTCTACTGGCCACCTTTATCCTCGAAAAAAAAAGACAAACATAGACGATATGAAGAAAATCAAGGGAGCAGTTTATTTTTTTTTCTCTCCATAGGTACAAGACCACAGAAGCATTATTGTAGAATATGTAACGGAGATGAAATTGTTTAATATAAAACATGAAGCATCAAGAACTTGAATGCTTTCTGCAAATGTTTAAGCTTGGTTTTCTTATTTAGGGTACAGTCTGGACTAATGGGCCTTTATTTAGAGCCTCGCCTAAACGGGGCCCTTTATTTAGAGCCTCGCCTTAGCTCGACCTAAACTTTGGGAAATTACAAAATATACGGTGTTTCAGAAAAAAAATTTGAAAAATACGGCGGTTTTGTGTTTTTAAATGTGCGGTACGGTTTTTATTAGAAAAACACCGTTTTTAAAAAATATTGAGAAAAATATCTTTTCTAAAATAGTAACTAATTTCTGGTAACCGAAGATATTTATAACTGGTATATAACCAATAGAAGAGACTGGTAAGTAGTAATTATTTTAAAAATGGTGTATTTTTAAAATATTTTTTAAAAAGTGATATTTTCGTAATATAAATCGTACGAAAATTGGAAAAAAGTGTGACTTCCGTATATTTGTAATTTTTTTCAGTTTTTGTAAGTACAAGTGTTAGAAACCCTAAACTTTTGCTTTATAAGCTCACCTCTGTTTCTAACCCCTCCAACATCCCAGATGGACTACATGCTAAGCCAATTTCCATAGACTTTGGCCACGTTTACTAATCCATAAAGGGACTGAGGGGAAGGGAATAGAGGGAATGAGCAACAATGGGTGGAAAAGTTTAAGAATCCTTTTTCTCGTTCTAGTTGTTATGTAAACACATCAAAAGAACATACTTTCCTTTTCCTCACTCCATTTTCTCTTCATTATGAATTAGTAAATATATGCCCTTGATTTATTATTTATATAACTTAAGTCCATACTAAACATTTTTGTTTGACTTTGGATTGGGGAACTGCAAATGGATGGAATTATGGTTACTGCTTGTTCCTTTCTAGTAAGTGGGTATTCCTGTTGAGGAAAATCAGATTACTTTTTTCATTTAGAATTTAGTTTTGTATAAAAATTCGTTTTAAATTTTTTAAATTATGTTACATTTAAAGTACACATAGTTTACATTAAAATGAAAATCTTGTACGATGCTATCCATTCTTTCAATCTAATATTGCTTCATTGTACGATACTATCCATTATTTCAAGCTAAGATTGCATCATACACAAGTCAACACTTAGCATAGTCCAAGTCTATCTGATTGAAGCCAATCCTACATGAGAAATCCATTTTGATACTACCTGTTACATGTATCCCCCGAGACAACCCACAATATGGTTTAAATTTTAGGGGATTTATATGCTGAGCAAAAGAAAATTTAAGGACAAAATAGTTGGGAAAGAGAAGGTAAAAGGTGATCAATTTGCTGCAAGTTAAGATGGGCTCTCAGTCTCTTTGGTACACTCCAAAACCTGGTTCCTAACCCAAGCTCGAGAAACCAGGACATCTCCAATGCTTTTAGAACGTTTTGATTATCCAAGAACTCGTTCCAAAACCCACTTAAGATGCAAAGAACGCTGTTATATGGAAATGGTGGCCATGATGGGTGATGTGTTATGAACGCGAGATCTTGTAGTGCCACAAAAGTCGACTCTTCATAATGTGTTCAATTAGGGACTCTAGTCACTCTACAACGTAGCCGGCTTGATAAACATCGACCAAATTGGAATTATACCCGGTTTAATCCTCTCCCTTGAGATTCTTTCACGTGTCATTTTCTACTTTGTTGGGGAATTTCCACTAACATAGGGTGAAACGTTTATAGAGTGGCTTGGACTAAGACAGCAGTTTTCTGGAGAGTGAAATGGTATGAAATAATAAATGAATGTAATGAACAGAGTTGACGTAGTTTAGTGCAAAATTCGAAAGTCCTAGAGCTAATATGCGGTCATCGAGTTATTAATTGATCAATTAGTTAGACTCTTCTTATATGCGTGTTTTCAGATGAAAATGTCCTGAAATCTTGAAAAAATTCTTAAGTCCTACAGTGAATATTAGTTGGTTTCTTTTGGATGTTTTAAGAAGTAGGGTATCTGCTTATTAATGAACTCCATTGCCTTACGGTCATATGGTCTCTATGTCCAATATTTGTAATTACGCGGCAGAAAGATGTGACTTACACGGATAGTACTGATGACATTGTCCTACCTTGTCCTTATTTTACATTTACAAGCTTCTTCTAAGTCAAAGTTGGGTTTCTGCTACTCCTACAAAATGAAATTAACAAGTAACGGTTTCTGTTAGGCTTTATTTAGCGACTTGCGCTTTTGTTTTCAATATAGTAATAATTATGACGATTACAGTCCATGGAATCAAAGTAATCACTTACATTGTCCGCAAGTGGCGTGGTTGTATTGCCCAGCCCATGATATTGTTTACATTATTCACTAAACGAACTGGACACTTAGTAAGGTAAGGTGACAGGCTCTATCTTCCGATAAAACAAAGCGCTTGAAGAGCTTTTATCATACATTCCTATTGGCGGGGTTTGGAGCTGCAAAGGTCACATCTTGTCAGAAGGCTTCCAATGGAACTAGGAAATTCATACAAAATTATCTTCCTTTGGGAACTAAAGGAGGCTTCCAATGGTAGTTCAAATTAGTAATTAGAGGTCTTCTTCGAGGAGAGGGACTTGAAACAGAAAGACACTGTTTTTGGGAAACTCTCTCAACAACTAAGACATCTATTCGAGGAATGCAGAAACTAGTACAATTAGAGATCTTCCTCGAGAAGAGGGATTCAGAACAAAAAGGCACTGCTTTTGGGAAACTCTCTCAATAACTAAGATATCTATTCGAGGAATACGAAAACTAATATCTCTTTTTTTTTTTTAACTTTAGGACATTTGTTTCATATAGTTTGGCGAAGAAATTTTGAGACATGGGTACGAGATCTTTTACATGTAAGACTTACTACTCATGGATTTGGGATCCTCACTTTGATCATCCGGTTGAGGGAAGCTTCTACTCAGGTACTCTTGGCCCGTGAATAACGCCTATATGCAGAATCCAAACGAAATCGAAGCTTTTGAGAAATATTAAGAGAGAATTAGATTTTGTTAAGCAATGTGTAGTTGGAAAATCAGGTGAAATCAGTGGATGAGTTATGGTTAATTGTGTGATAAGCATATTGTATATCATAAATTTTTTTTCGAAAATCGAAGTTTTGGAACAAAATTAAAGCTCTTAACACGGATAACGTTTGTAACAAACTCAGTATATATTGTCCTGCGAAGTGTAAAAACCCTAAGTTTTCAAGGATAATTTGGTCTTTCGACCATTAAAAAAACAGATTACATATATCTGTTTCTCTCTTCCCCTCCTGTGTTCTCTTCCCTCCCTGATGACCCGACGACATCCACGGCTCCTCCATCGTTCAACATCTCTGGCTGTCGATGAGCCCTGCCATCGCTGCGAACCGAAATGCCACCACCGCAGAAGCTCCCTGCCAGACTTTTAGCTCCATCGGAACTCTCTATCGCCGACATCGACGAGAAATGCTGCTAGGGACTTTCGGCTGCTGACAACTTTTCCGACCACCTCAGGCCGCAAAAATAGTTGTGTTCAACTCATCTCAACACGAGAATCAACATGGTATATATATCTTGACTCAGTATTGCTCAGATTAAATTTTACTATTTTAGCTAATTTTGAACTATTTAGTTTTGTTCTATGATTTTTCAATCCGAACGTCAGATCATAAAATAAACTTCATATTTACGATGTATTTGTGAAAATATGAAGTTTGATATATGTATCGACTATGATTAGTGACCGGCACAAAAACCGAAATTTGCATGCTCGAATTTGGCTCATTTTGTACACCGCGAGGCTAGGTTTCGACTCGAATTCGAATTGGTCAAGTTATATGTCTAACCTTATTAATTTGGGTATTAGGAATTCAATTTTGATATTCGTTTCTCCATTCGTGGCTCTTTTGGAAAATTAAATTTTCAAACCAAGTGATCAAAAGTTCGAAAACCACTCTCGATCCTTCGAACGATCACCAAACAAGGTCAAATACTCTCAATAACGCTGTAGTACTATCTAGTCACTCGATTGAGTTAGAGATTTAATTACTTGATCTTAAGATGGATTTACTTTTGATTTTCACATATTTTAAATAAATATAGAATTTTGTAAAATATTTGATTAAAATGTGATCTATACTTGTTTTGATATAATTTGATATTTAAGCTACCTGGGAGGCACATCACACTGATTGACGTGCTAAACTATCTTGTTTTAGAACTATTTTCTGTAGGAATTTGATTTTATTAGTTTTGATGAAAACAGATGTTGTGCTACTGAAATTTTTATAAAATCCGATTTGAACAAGAATTTAGTTTTGAGAAATGAACTTGGATGATTAAAAATACTGCATGACTTGTTTTGTAATTTTATAGAAAATGGTACATATTCTTATTCTTGTTATCTATATAGCATTACATGCATTTATTGTACCTACCTGGCTGACGGACTTACGGTACTCCTTTTGGGTGTTCGAACATACGGTACCCTATCTAGGGTGCTCGGACTATATATCATACTCACGGTTATCAGCTCAAGTGATTCAGAGGTAATACACATATGCAATTACCCACTTAGGGTGACTCACACTATATTGCATACTTATGGTCACCAGTCTTTAGTGACTCAGATATGTCATTGATTGTATTGCATGTTATATGCTTGACTTGAATAAAATATATATTGAATTTGAAGTGATATTTTACAAAGGTTTGGAATGTTTGAACCTTTGGAAAATGATTTTGATTTGAGATTTTGTTTTACGATGGTTTGGAAGATTTAAACCTCGGGCAATGTTTTCAATTAGATTTCTAGAAACTGTTTGAATATTTTTTTGATCATGCAGGATCTCAAAAGTAGGTATTTCATTATAGTTAAAAAACTATAATTGAATTTTTACTGAACATTCAGGTGATTACCCCTATTTTCTCCCATTTTCAGGCGTTGAAATATTTGTGATAATTGTCATGGTGGCTAGACAAGATATTTGGCTTGTGCCTATAGTTCTATTCCTATTTCCTGGTGGCTGTTTATATTTTGTTTACTTTTCTTTCCTCTTTCATATATATTTAGTCAAGTTACTTTATTTACTAAGTGGATGTATAAGAACGATTTTGTTACAAAAATAAATATTTTGTACTACAAATGATTTTATATAAATTATTTTGGGCAAATGACTTAAAGTTTCAAATTGAACTTATTTTACCAAAAATTTACGATTTAACAAAAAGTTTCTAAATGAATTAAATATAATTCCTCTAAATTTTAAATATATGTCTTCTCAAGAAAAATTAATTCCTAATTTTGAAATTTACTTACTTTTAATGATTAAAACTTAAAAATTCTGAATACTTAATTTTTTAGAATTTAAAGAGTCACTATTTATTATTATTTTAACTTAAATTACTAAAAATCACAACTTTATTCGTGACACAAATTATTTTTGTTGAGACATAGTATCATAGTATTTTGCTTCGGTTCCTGGGGATCATCGTATTTGTAACGATGAGTGTGACCATTGAGGATTGGTAGCGTGAGTTCCAAGTTACCAGCCACCGCAAATAAGACAATCATTAGAATAGTGATACCGTAGACAAATACAAGATATTTTTGTGGTTCAACGTTTTATTTTATTTTTTTTCCTAAAGGATAACTTTAGGATTATTTACGATCCTCAATGTTACCCAATTATTAGGGAATGTTGTTGAAGGATGCAAAATATCAGTTTTGAGTACAAAGCTCTTGTTTGGATTAGGGAATTTTGTTGAAGGATGCAAAATATCAGTTTTGAGTACAAAGCTCTTGTTTGGATTAGGGAATTTTGTTGAAGGATGCAAAATATCTGTTTGAGCACAAAAGCTCTTGTTTGGATTACATGCTCTAAGTTTGGTACCAACTAGAGTAATAATTAGTAATTGGTAAGTAGATCTACATTCAATATTCTGTTTATGTTTATAATGCGTGGTTGGAATCACCCAACACTTGAAAAAGATTATTATGAACAATATTAGAATGATTTTGTTTCTTTTGCGTTTACCATGTTCCTCTCCGCCCCCCTTAATTATATAAATAAAATAAATAAATAGGCAAACAAACAAAGAGTACTACATCTTGAAGCTGAGATCACTTGATAAAAAGTATATTAAACAAAGTTTGATTCATAATCCCTTAAAAAAAAAAGTTTGTTTGTTTTTTTTTTTTTTTCGCTTGCAAAAATATATTTGACTTGGGATTTGGCGAACTAGGGTAATCAATGGCTCACCTATATTTCTATCCCCAGTATATATCCAACATCGCCAGTGTGCAGGTACGTAAACTTAAATTAATAATTATCATCAGGTCTCCCTACTAAAATGTATTTTATTAGTCAACGTACGTTGCACCAAAACAAGAAAATTTGTATATTAAACTAACACGAAAAAGAAAATATGAAATTATTAAAATTGAAGTTCAAGATTTAGAAATTGTTTTGTCCCATATAATTTATTTTGAATATCCGACTCCAACAAATCCATAAACATTGCATACTACGGATCTATATTAGGAAACTGTTAAACATTACGACAAATTATCTTGAAAAAATAACCTAAATGACGTGGTAAGTTAGGTGATAAATAATGAGTGGATCATACACTAAATATTGACAAAGGATAAAATGACACATTATTGAAGTTATTTTTGCATGATAGATTGTCAAAATGTGTAGAATAATTTATATTAAAAATACACAATGCAATACTTTGTCTATTTTTTGAGGTCTAATATTAATTGCACCAATCACAGCCGAGTACTTGGTACAGTCCTAACTAAAACAATTTACACCCATCTTATAATACATATAAGGCTAATAATCTTCGAACAATTATATTGATAACTTTAGTTATATTCTACAACTTATAATTGAGATCTCTTTAGCCTACTCATAGGACCTAGGTTTTACCCCTTGCTTGAGAAACAAGTACTTTTCCAATGTTTTAAAAACCTTTTTCTCATCCAAGAACTCATTCCAAATGCCACTTATTATGCAATAATTGCTGTTATGCGTCAGCCTATGATGCCCCACATGTTGCAAACACGGCAAAAGGACACCGAGATCTTGCAGCGTCACGATCGGAAAATCAAAGTCATGACTTTTAATAATTTTGAGTAAACATAGTGATAAATAGTAAATTTTGAGTTTTAGTCATAAAAAATAAGTAAATTTCTCAAGAAAAATTTTTGCTTAAAGGTTATAGGAATTCTAATTAACTAATTTAGAAACTTATATTAAATCATAAATTTTGGTAAAGAGTTCAATTAAAGTCTTTAGTCCAATATTCAAAATAGATTACATAAAATCATTTGTAGTTTCAAGTACTCAATTTAGTAACAAAACTATCTTCATTCATCCACTTAGTAAATACACTAGTCTTGGCTAAATAATTCTGACATAGAAACGGAAAGTGATATAGAATATGAACCAACTAATGAAGAGGTAGAAAAAGGCAAATATATGCCAAACATGCTTATTGTGCCACCGTGATAATAACCTCAAAAAATATTTTAGTACCTGAAAGTAGGAAGAAGTATGGGAGTAAGTATGTGAATGCTTAGTAGAGATTCAATTACAGATTTTTAACTAGTATGAAACTACTTACTTTCAAGTTCCTGCATAGTCAATAAAGTACTCAACAATTTTATAGAAATCCAAATGAATTCATTTTCTAAATGTTCAAACATTCCAAACTATTGTAAAACAGTATCACAAACAAGTACATATTATTCAAGTCTTCACAAGTACATTGAATACCACCTAATTTTGTAATGTCTAATGTATATGGCATACGTGATTTCCAACCATCTATGTGATTATCGTAAGTTTTATTCCAGTCACCTGGTTGATGACTTTGAGTTTTCTTTCTTTTTTCTTTTATTTTCTAGTATTTTGTTGAAACGTCATTATTCTAGTGTTCTTTTGGAACACTGTGATTCCATCGGCTGCGTGAAATGAATATGTAATGCAATGCTATATGAATGACATGAATCAGAATATGTACCATTTTCCATAAATTCTTAAACAGACCATGCAATATTTTTAATTCAATCCAAACATAGTTCATAAAACCAAATTCTCAATTCTTTTACATTTCTCCAAAAATTTTGGCAGTATAACAGCCAATTTTTAGCAAATCCCATAAAATCCAATTCCTGCATAAAATAATTCCAAAACAAAATGTATGACATGCCAAACAGTGTGGCGTGCCTCACACACAGTTTAAATATCAATCATCCCAAAATAGGTATAAATCATATTTTTAAATAAAATTTCACAAAACTCCATATTTATTCAAAATATGTAAAAAAATCATAATTAAACTAATTTTAGAATTAAGTAATCGAATTCCTACCTCAAATGAGTAACTAGACCACGTTACGATATTATGGAGCGTGTTTGGTGATCGTTCGAAAGGTAGAGGGCCGTTTTCGAACCCTTGATCGCCCGCTTTGAAATGTCGTTTTTCTAACAGAGCCTCAAATCGAAAAACAGATATCCCCATTGAATTCTTAGCACCCAAATTAGCTAGATTAGATATATAACTTGACCAATTCGGACTCGGGTTGAAATCAGACCCCATAACACGTAAAACGAGGCAAAATTCGAGCCATTGGATATCACTTTTGGTGTCAGTCTTTTAGTACTTACTTTTTTCTTAATGAAAAACATTTCATCCATTAATTAATCATAAGTGCAACACAATACACAATTCAATGCAAAAATCGAATTACAAAGTACCATAACAATAAACCAACAACCAATTTAATACTAATTTTAATTTTATTTTATTCTAAAATCTTAAATTATATAACACATTTAAGGTATTTATAGAGTTTACATTCTAAAAATATATAGTACGATACTTTATCAAGGCTTTTAATCTAATATTATAAAATTTATACATGAATTGTTCTAATTAAAATTTAAACTCCTCCTTAATTAAGATTCAAATGCCTCCCTTAATACACATTCTTTTAAGAATTCTAGACCAATTAAGACCCTCAATTGGCTTTAAGGCTTCTAATTTTCCATTGCATCATACACTACGCAACCGATTATGTGAATAATGAATTAACCGATCTTATATTGATCAATTGAAGTAAGTTGAGATGAGGTTTGAGTCTCTTCATGAGTCCACTAAGAGCTTGGTTCATCACTCCAAGACCTGGACCGTACCCCTAGCTTGAGAAACAAGAACATCTCCAATGCTTTAAACACTCCTTGATCATCCAACAACTTATTCTATATCCCACTTACTATGCAATAATTGTTGTCGTATGGCGGTCGATGATGGGCGGCGTGTTGTGATCGCGGTAAGAGGATGCCAAGATCTTCTAGCGCCACCACGAGTGGCGGAAGCCGACTCTTGGTACTGTGGGCCCAAGCATGAAATTGTTGACTAAACAAAATGCATCCAAAGCACACACTAGCAAATCCATGAATGATTGGATTGTCACAAAAGAGGTCAATAGGTAGCACTGCAAAGGTCACGGCACGACCAAGGTCATGTAAATTGTTAGCAAATTGACGCTTAGTGATCACCCATGGCCACATATGATGACCTTGAAACTCCTCTATTTGATCACCAAATAGAGGAGTTGAGGTATTACCATAATTATCAATCACCCAATGGTAAACCCCAGACCAAAGGTCAGCCACCATGTAACCAACCAAGCTAGCCAAAGTAGGGCCAATCTAAATATGTGAATTGGCCGCACCAACTATAGACTTCATAACAGAGATAAGCACGACGGTGCACCCGGATATGACCCATGCACGATGCGACCACATGGACAAAAGAATAGGGTCAGCATGTGCAGACACAATCCGTTGTTCGATCTTTGGCTGGTCGGGTTGGGTTTTGGGTTTAGTTATAGTAATGGCCGAGCAAGGCATCCGATTGCCAATAGTGGGTGAAGAGCATGTGTGATATTGGTTTTGTGAAGGGCACGTGTAATGAGATTGGTTTTAGGATCTCATGGAGAGCTTGTTTTGGGTTAATTTAGACATCATGGCAAGGGTGTCTAGTAGAAAAAGGAATGTAATAACAGCCCAAGGATAAAGCATTATATATAGTGAGAGTTATATACAGTGACTTGAACAAATTAGAGGACAATGATTGTGGAGGAGAGTATAAATATGGTGAACATAGAGTCTACGTAGTTTAGATTTAGTGCAAATTTTCAAACGTCCTACGGCGAATTCGTGTCACTAAAGTATCAATAATTGACAAATGATCAATTAGATTCTTCCTTGGCTTCTTAATTTAATAAAATGAAACTGTCTTCAAAAATCATAGAATGATATTAATTAATTATTGGTTTACTTTAGGATCATGTTTACTAGTTTGTCATCTGAAATAAGACGTAAAAGGAATGATTGAAATGGGAGAGGAAAATAAGAAATAACGAGTAATATAGGTTAGGATTATCTTTTAGGTTTTCTAAGACCTATGATCTTTATTAAGTGCTTGCGGAACTCTATTGCCTCAGGGTCATTTGGTTCATGACTTTATGTCACTAGCAAGTTATTAGTATTAGCTAGGCGAGGCAGCAAGGTGTGGCTATATGGTGAACTTCTTGTCCTTTACTACAAGATTCTTGTAATTCATACTAGAAGGCTTCTGTCAGTTACCAAAAAAGGAAAGAGTAACGAATTCCTCTCACTTCTTTTTTAAATATTTAAAAAAAAAAAAGTACTGGGGTTTCTTATGTTCATTTGGTCATGTGCGTTCCCTTTTTTTTTTTTTGGTTAAAAGCTTGTTTTTCAAAAGAAGAGATAGCTATGATTGAGGTCCATCATGGAATTAAGTAAATACATGATGAGAAATGGAGTTTTTTAAATTCATAGAATTAAAAAAATAATTAAGTGCTCTTAAAAGGGGAAAGGTTTTGTGACTAAGTACATACTCGTTGGTACTTCGAGACCAAAAAAAAAAAAGTACTCGTTGTTATTGTCTTCCAAAATATTTTTTGCGACACTTACACTTTTACTCTGGACACAATTTTGAGATATTTTGTAATCGGTTTATTGATGAGAATATTTTATTGTGGTAGTTGCAAGTGTACAAAAAGTGTGTTCTAATTAAGTTACGGCCCCTGTGTCTAATGACTTAATACCACCGATGACAGTATAAATAGAAAACACAAAAAATTTACGTGGTTTGATAACTTGCTTTTATACTTGATGCACAAATAATGAGGATTTTTCATCATAAACGAAAATATGAGATCCCAAGATCTCATCATGCATGGAGCTCGTTTTAAGTCAAGGGTTTGTGAATATTTATGATGGTTGAGGTCCTTCAAGGAATAAGTAAAATCTTCGATAAGAAATTAATGGAGAGTTCTGAAAATATTAAATCAGCACGAGTCGTCGATAGGTTTCGTTACATAATTGACAAATGATTTTAAACTAAATTAATTTAGAGGACATACATTTATTTCTCAATATTGAGCATGGACCAACGAACAACGACAAGTTTTGGTTTTTTTTTTTTTTAAAAAAAAAAGACAAACAAAACAATTAAATTTTAGATTACAAATTTACTGAATTAGGTCCCAAATTTACAAATTTACAAATTTTAGATTAAGAAATGAATAGTACAAAAATGAAAAGGCAACCCCTTTTATCTCTCTTCACTGGCCTTGACATTTGGCTTCCCTGTATTTCTTTTTTTTTTCTTTTTTTAAGACACTATTTTCTAGACCTTTCTTTTTCTCCACGTTGGGTTTCGTCACGCTTTAGCCTTCAAGCAAGAATCCACAAGCCTGTATTGCTCTTAATTTATTGGGTAAAAAACAAGTACATGCCTTTTTTATATTTATATATTTGTTTAATCTATAATTTACTGTTCTCTAGACCTTTCTTTTTCTTCACGTTGGGTTTCGTCACGCTTTAGCCTTCAAGCAAGAATCCACAAGCCTGTATTGCTCTTAATTTACTGGGTAAAAAACAAGTACATGCCTTTTTTTATATTTATATATTTGTTTAATCTATAATTTATTTGGGTAGTAGTTTATGTCCGCTTAGCAACCCTTTTTTGAAAATAACATAAGAATGACTTATCTAAATATTTGTAAGTTTGACACGTTTATACATAAATACTTGGTTTATATTGTTAGTCTACATCTTTTTACTGTTCATATTCTAAAGGAAGTGATTTTGTATTGCAAGTAATTTCAATCATTTTCAATCACGTGTTTAATGAATTGGAGAAAAAACCCCTAACATATTATATATGCTTTGCTTTTAAAGTTTAAACCTTTTCAAATCTTATAGGTACTTGTAAACATTAATTTATTTTAATTTTGTCAACTTAATTAGTTATGTTGCCTCAGCATTGTCTTACAATAAATTGTTACTTCTAGACATAATTTGCACATACATGTCACTTTAAAAATTATTTGGAATTACCTATTTATTCATGTTCTTTGTTTTGTTTTTTAATCGTGTTTATTATATTACAGATATAATTTTTATTAATGAATTGTAGTAATAATCCAGTAGAGTGTTAATAATATCGAAAGCTAGAGTTTCAAACTGAATGTATTAATTCGCTTTTAGAAAATGAGGATGAAAAGGATGAAGGGAATACGGAAGCGAAAAAAAGAATAGAAATAGTTCATTCTAAAGTTTCTGAAGAAGTGATACCAAAAGTTGGTATGGAGTTTGAAACCAAAGAAAAAGCTTATAATTTTTATAATGCCTATGCTTATAAGGTTGGATTTTATCTTTTACTAAAATTAAACTCATACATAATTAACTAAATTTGTCTGTGTTTATGATTCACATACTCAATTGCTCCATGCTAGAAGTCAAATGTTTGAATTTAAAGGAAACTAGCAACTTCAAGATAGAATGAGCGCAGGAACTATTGGAGGATCCAAGTTATATCTTGAAAATATCCTAGTTGTTTAGCTTTGGTCTTTTTAATTGGAAAGAATTGCTAGATGCTGGACTAATTGGTACTTAGTTTGTGTTGATAAACTAATTAGTACAAATTGGACTAATTGTTTGTTATTTTATATTTTCTTTCTATTAAACTTTGTGTCCCCTGTTACCTGAGTTAATTCATGCTTAACTTTGGTCGACATGAATGGTAATCTAGAATATGATAAGCTTTGATAAATCCAAAATTTCATATTTATTTCTAATGAATTGATAATACAAAAAAGTACACATTTATGGAAGCCTTAATCAACTAAACAAATTCAACTGAATATCCGAATTACGAACATGACTAGTGTCGGCAAAAAATCTCCTAAATTCAAAGCAAAGTATTAATCGTCTGTCCAAGTAAACCTCTTCTAACAAGCTTGGCAAATTCCTATAAGAAAACAATAAAACAATAACTAGGGTATAAGATTCAGATGTTATGTACTTGTACAAAAAGTGAAAAAAAAAAAAAAGAAAAAAGAGCAGCGTTTCTAAGGATAAAACTAGGTCTTTATTAAAAAAAACATTCAAATGATAGACCAGACTATTAAAAGTTGACAGGAAATAAACTTACACCAGTCCATACTGTAAAAGAGTCCACAACCAATTATATTATAAGGAAGCTATTTTAACATTATGAAGACTTAAATGGTAGACCTGAAGTTCTTTCGGAAAAAAAATTGTAGACTTGAAGCTTGGGGGGGAATCAACAACAAATTGCTCATTTTAGTATAAGCTTCTATTAATATATGATATTATCTTGATCAAGATCAACATTATGATCGAAATCATCTCCTATAACTAAACCTAATAAAGCCTTGTCCAGATAAGTGGAATAAATATTAGGCACCTAAAACTCAACTATATATACTAACTATTCAATGCTTCCATTGAGGTTTTGATATATTTGCAAGCTGCTAAAAGGCAAAAGATAGGCAAAATATAAACATTGCCAAAACTATTCCGACTAAACATTGACAAATTGTTTTAAATGAGCATGATTTTGAAGTCCAATATTAGGATATTCTTCGGTTGAACTACAACAAAATTGTTTGAATAGACTTCCATAAGAAATACAAAATTCGAGACACATACTTAGAACCAAATCGAAAACATCAAAACTATAAATATAATTTGCAAGAAGAACACCAGTAAAGATTTCAAATAAGAAAAGTGACCAAGAAAACAAGCAATTAAAGATTTAGAATAAGAAGAGTGACCCATTAAAGACTTCACTAGCTAGCATCCATGTTTCTCTCACAATACATTTGAAAATAAAACAAACAGAAAAGTGATCCAAAAATACTCCATTGTGGACAACAATATGTTATCGAACCAGGAACAAAATACCAAGCACCAAAAGTATAACAGTCAAGTTCAGTTAATAACCCTGCCAAGAAGACTAAACATGCCACTTAACTAATGACCATCACTTACTATAAATTTAAAGGAAAATAATACACACTCTACCAAGGTTTGAACTCCTGACCCCCTAAACTTAAACACACATCCCTCAAGTCTTGGACCAACTGAGCTAGTCCCAATTAGTAAAAGTAAAATATCTGAAAATATTTTTTCCGCTTATTTACAAACTGATGCCGTGTTTTTTCTTTTTTCTTTTTGATATGTTTCTTTTACCCATTTACGGCTAATGCCTTTAAGAGAGGGCCTGTATAGGATTTAAAAAGATAAAATGAGGTGGCAGTTTATTAGAAATTGGACAGGAAATATGATAGGAAAAAATGACAGGGAATTTGCTTCCCGATTTATACTATGGTATGTATTATTTTGTATAATATAGACATATATTTACTCTATATTTCACACATAAAATATAAGGAACCTACAAAATGAGTATGAAATTATTAAAATGAAACAGTGGGTATTTGTGAAATATATTAGACAAAAAAGAACGTAGTAAGCCTAAATTTCCCTTTCCCTTAACATAGTTCTGAGCCCAACAAATTGTACTTGGGCTACTAGCTTATTTGGGTTACCGAAGGGGGATTTGGACCAGAGTATGGGAAACGGGAAATGACATAGGAGCTTTTTTAGCAAAATGTTTTTGGAAATGACACTGAAAAACCAAAAATACGACATGCCCAAAATAATTATTTATCCGTCCGACATTCAGTTACATCTTTCTATATATTTCAGTTAATAGAAACCGAAAAAAATCAATTTAATTATTAGAAACTGAGAAACAAATTTAGTTACTGAAAACTAATTTTGTTTTTTTATAACTAATTCTCAAAGAAACTAATTTAATTATCCGAAATCAAAAAACAAAGGTTATTGGTATTAGAGAAAAATATTACTTGAAATAATTTGATTTGCTGGAAACCACGTAATAATTTGATTACTATAAATCGAGAAACTAATTTTGTTAGTAGAAACTATTTTAATTTCTTATAACTAAAATATTTGGAAAATTGCTGCTAAATATCTGTATGAAAAAATAATTATTTTGAGAAGGGAGTAATTTTTATATTATTTTTAAAAACTTAGATATAAGTTTCCAAATTCTAAAATTTTGTTATGACCACTTTTTAAAATAACATTACTGGTGGACATAAAATTTTATGACCGTATTTTTCATGGTAAAAAAAACTATGACTATTGTCATTACGATCATAAAATTTAAGACATTCCTAAAAATCTCATATTGAACAAGAGTTATAAAAGGTATTTTGAGTTAAATTACTCCTTTCCAAGTCCAAAACCCAACTGATACAGTAAGGTCTTGCAAGGAATTCTGATGAATAAAATGCCAATAATATTGTAGGAAAATCAAAGTGGATGTTGCTTGGAAAAATTTTTCAAATACATCTACTTTCTTTTATGAGTTAACTGCAACGAAAAAAAAAAACCCAAACTATAGCCTTTCTGCAGCTTTAACTCTATCTCTTTACTTGTGAAAAATTATACTTCCATATTAAGAATTTTTAAAAATTTGTATCCTATTTTCATGAAATGAAATTGAGGTGAACGTATTCTTGTAGCAAAATACTTAAATCCCATTGAAAATGCCCTTAAATAATAGAATAAATTGGTCAAATTGGCTCAAAAAAATACAAATTTTTGGAAATTATTTATGTAGAGATATAATTTTGTACAAACAAAAACGTAAAGTTAAAATTGCAAAAAGTTAATAGTTTAGAGTTTTTTGTTTTTGTTTTGTTTTTGTTTTTTTGTTTTTTTTTTTGTTTTGGCGGTTATCCTTGTTTTTCAATCTTTTAGTTTATGTTAACTGTTAAGGTATATCAGTTATTGTCAGTTATTGTGCATGTCAGTAATTTACCAGGTATATTAAATGATATAATTTTTTTTATAAAATATATTAATTTATATTTGATATACTAGACATAAGCTGACAAAGGAAAAAAAAAAAAAAGGGATACATTTTTCTTTAATGAAAAGGCCAAATATTGTATCTTCAAGTGTCCATTTAATGACGCATGTTAAAGTGCAAAATAATTGGAATGATTAGTTTTTCTTTCTAAATGAAGGAGGTTGTCCTCTGTGGATGGTTTCTTTGCGATTGACCATGATCTCCTCAGCTCCTTTATCTTATAATATAATAATAACAATAACGATAGTAAATAACTAAAAATCAAGTATGAATAGTTTGTTGCATAAATGTAGTGCTTTTTTTTTTTTTTGTAGTTTATGGGGTTCCACAAGGGGCTAAAAAAAGTATTGGAATGTGACAAAATGCCTGGTCATCTAATTGAAGAAGATAATGGTGACTCCTGTTGAAGCACCTAATTCAGAGAGGCCAATGATCATATACACAGCCAAACATCAGCTTATCTCTTAAAAGAAATCTTACAATATTACACTCAATAAATTTGGAAACAATTATAGTGACTAAATTATAGCAAGGAAATGACTTTGTGGTAAAAAAAAATTATAAATTTGGTGTGAGCTGAGATGGGGCCTCAGTCTCTTCAGTCCAATCAGAGTTGGGTTCACTCCAAGACCTGGGCCAAACCCCTAGCTTGAAAAACAAGAGCATCTCCAATGCCTCAAAAACCTGTTGGTTGTCCAAAAACTCATTCCAAACCCCACTTACTATGCAGTAATTATTGTTGTACGGCGGCCGGTGGTGGGCGGCGTGCTGCGATCGTGACACGAGGATGCCGAGATCTTGTAGCGCCACCACCAGTGGCGGTAGCCGACTTTTGGTCATGTGGGCCCAAGCATGAAATTGTTGGCTAAACATAATGCAGCCAGAGCACGTACTAACGAACCCAAGAACAATTGGATCGTCACAAATAAGGTCTATAGGGAGCACTACAAATGTTATGGCACGAGCAAGGGCATGTAAATTGTTTGCAAATTGGCGCCTAGTGATAGTCCAAGGCCACTTATGGTGACCTTGAAATGCCTCAATTTGGGCACCAAAAATTGGAGTTGAGGCACCACCATAGTTGTCAATGCCCCAATGATACACTCCGGACCCAAGGTCAGCCAATATGTACCCAACCAAGGCAGCCAAAGTGGGCTCGGCCCAAATATGCAAATTGGCCGCACCCACCATGGACTTGGCTAGAGAAATGAGCACCGTGGTGCACCCGGATGCCACCCACGCGCGGTGCGACCACGTGGACTGCAGACTCGGGTCATTGAGCCGAGGAGGAGTGCTGGCCGTTGCTTTTGGAGGTGGAGGAGGCACGAGCCGTGGTTCTATCACTAGCTGGTTCGGTTCGGTTTTCAGTTTAGTAGTAGTGGCGGCCAAGCAATGTACCCGGGTGGTGCGAATAGTGAGTGAGGGGCACGTGTGGAAATGGCGTTGGGAGCTCAAAGGGAGCTTGTTTTGGGTTAAGATGGACATTGGGAAGGATTTCTAAGAGAAACCAATGTAACAATAGCATAAAGGAAAACAATTATATATGGAAAAATATTGAAATAGTGGCTGCAACTGTGGAGAGTGCATTTTTAAGCCAATAGAGATTGTGGTGGTCATAGAGTATGCGTGGTGCAGTGCAAATCTCTCAAAAACGCCTTGTTGTCAATATGTGTCACATATTCATTAAGGTTCCTTCTTTTGTATTTTTCGGGACGAGTCTTAAAAATATGATTGGTGCACTCCTCTTCTGCACATCAAGTGGCTAATTTTTTGAATTGAAATGGACCATACGTTTTGGTCTTACTCTGTTTCTCTTTTTTCTTTTCTTTTCTTTTTATTTTATTTTTTTATGAATAAAAATGCAATACTTTGAAATCCCATAAATTTTGGTCTTTCATTGAGCTTGAGAAGTTCCATTACCGCAAGGCTATATAGCTAGATATGTGGCACCATTGAAACCGTGTGTGATTGGGGGAACTGGGAAGTAAGGTATTACATTACTATTTTCACACTTTTTCTTTACAGGGAAGTCTCTTGTATATTCTTGACCAAAATTATGGACATAAATGATTTTTTTGGAGCAAGGATAATGACCCTTGAGGAATATTCAAGTCCTCAAGCATCTAAAGGAGAATAATAAACCTTTATAGGGTCACCTTATGCGGTGTCGTTTAATTGAATCTTGGATGAGAAAATAGAATAATGCTCAACTTATAGAAAAGAACCGAACTCAAAAGT
Source organism: Parasponia andersonii (assembly GCA_002914805.1). Taxonomy (NCBI): domain Eukaryota; kingdom Viridiplantae; phylum Streptophyta; class Magnoliopsida; order Rosales; family Cannabaceae; genus Trema; species Trema andersonii. The sequence goes on along the minus strand of JXTB01000232.1, from coordinate 559,150 downwards.
ACTAAAAAATTTAAAAGCTTCTATTATTTATAAGGCAAACGGTTTCGTGCTATAATAAGACTTCGAAGGTTTTTAAAATTTCTAGTAATATTGTTTTGTGGTGTTCATCATTGACTTTCATTGGCCTAGAAAAAAAAATGTAAGAAATTTAACTTGTATTGGAGTAAACAAATTACTATTATTATCATAATTTGCCTGATGTAAAGCAAATTATTGTTGTTCCAAAACAGAACATAAAAAATTCAAAGTAGGGCCAAACTCCATGAGAGAGCAACAACCCTATGCATTGAAGTTTCAATTTCTAATTGAGTTCTTTCTTGTTGCTTGGCTATCTCTTCTGCCATTCACTTTCCTTCCCGTAAATGCTTTCATCTATCTTCTCCTTCTCATTCTTCATTTCAAACATGTTCGAATCTATCAATTTTTATAGTAAATATATTTTTAAAAAATTGAAAAAAAATATCAATTTTTATTTAGTGAAAAAAAAAAGCGAGTAAAAATGGAGACCACTTTATGAATATTTTTTTGGGAAAATACCAAAAGCTCTCGTGTTTTAGCAAGATACCATATTCTGCCATGTGTTTTTGAAAATACAAAATATATCTTCCCAATCTGTCCAATTGGGTCAATATCATTCATCGAGTCAGATTTTGTTAACATTATGTTTTGAGTTAATTCTAATATCCTTAGTCAAGATTAATCAGAGAGTACAATTATCTTTATTCTAATATCCTTAGTCAAGATTAATCAAATAGTATAATTATCTCATTAACTCTACAATCAAACATCTTTTTTTTAAAAAAAAAAAAAAATATATATATATATATTATGATATTTTTTGAAGAATAAATATAAGTAGTTCAAATCTAAGTTGTTTTGTTGTAAGCTTAACTAATAATTTAATTATTTGACCAATGGCACTTTTTCTAAATTTGGATAAGAAAACGGTCAAAGGATATTGAAAATTGAATCATATAACAAAACGATTAAATTTTGGACCCATTTTAAATGAATGTTTGTTTTTTCAAATGCTGTGAAAATATATGTTTTTGGACATTTAGCTATACAAATAAAAAAATTAGATATTTAGTAAAACAAAATGTAAAAAAGAAAACTCACCATAGGTTAGTAGGATAGTTTTGGCCCAGTTTGACAAACTAAGGGTACAGATTTTGTATTTCTAAAAACAGAGGGGTAAAAACTAACATTTTACTAAAATACAGGAAAGTTTGTGGTATTTTCAACTTTTTTGTTAGTGTTTTTTTTTTTGGAATTTTTTTGAGTAGTTTTTGGTTTTTTTTTTTCCCCTGGTGTCTTTTATTAGTGGTGTTTGATCTTTCTCAAGATATCAATGTGCTTATTATCGAAAAAGAAAAAGAAAGAGAGAGAGAGAGAGAAAATATTAATGTGCTCAGTAGCTAGTACAACCTGGTTAGGCCCATAATGGCCTGCCAGCCCTCTTTGGGTGGTCCTGTTCAGCCATTGTAATATTAATATTGTGGGCCCAGCCATTGTTAATTTAATTTTTTTGCTCTTTTCAAATTAATAGTTATAGATAGGGTAAACTGTTTTTTTTTTTTTAAAAAAAAAAAGAAAAAGAAGTAGAGTGTTCTGCAATTTTAATTTTTAAGTTTGATTTCTGTAAAATAATACCTGAAATTTTTTTTGAAAATTTATACTATGAATTGACTTTTTGAATAACTTTAACAAGTAAAAGATAATAATACTCTTTAACAAGTAATAGATAATAATACTCTCAAAATTAAAAAAAATAATAAGGTCTAATATAGTTTTGATAGATAATATTATTATCTTTTTATTATTAGAATTGTTCAAAAAGTTAATTCAAGATATTAATTTACGTAAATTTTAAGTATTAAGGTATTATTTTACAAGTTCAAATCTCAATATTTAAATTATAAAATATCCAAATTTTAAGATTTTTTATTTTTGTTTTTTGTAATTCACTCCTTATAGATATAAAGAAAATAAAAATTGAAGTATGCATTTTGTTGATCACTTTTTACTTTAATAAGTTTTTATATAACAATAGAAGCCCAAGTGAGATTTTGGAAGGTCACTACAAATTATGCAAATATATAATTTAGATACTGTAAAAATTACCCACTTAAGTTTAAAAAACTAAATTGAGAATAACGATTAGAGTATTCCTCATAAATAATTATCGTTGAAGCATAACTTCATCCCATAATCCCAATTCTATGTTTACAGGCACCGAACTTGTTATGACACTAGGTCAGTAATTTGACTCCGATGATTAGTGAGTTATTTTGAATAAATCCTATTTTAGATCCCATAATGCTAGGATCCATTTCATTATATATACTTTTTTTAATATCATCTGGTGAAGTGAATTTTCGACATTCAATTAATAATTTAAAACTTAATGTTAGGAATTAACAAACAATAAAGACAATAGAATGAAAAATAAAAAATGTACAGATTTAAGTGAAAAATTTTAATTGGGAAAAATTACTAGCAAAAGAAAAAAAAATGTCGAAAACTGAGTCCAAAGATTGAGACTAATACGGCTAAACCGAAATATATATAATTCCAAAACTCTAAAATACATATATGCACAGACAAAATATGTATAGAAAAATCCTAATAAAAAAAAATCACTTACAAAGGAGAAAAAAATATTGAAAATTGAGTACAGAAAATTAAATTTTACACGACTAAACTGAAATATATATAATTTTAAAACCCTAAAATATATATATATATATACAGATAAAATATGTACGAAAAAATCAAGCATATAAAACAAGTCCACTCCTCAAGGATAAAGCCCCCTGTACCCCAACAACATCAATGGTGATTTTCAAAAAATTCTCCTAATTACAAAATTACACATATATCGCACTGTGAACTTTTCGAATCAAACTGAATAGAATTCAGATCGTGAATGCTAAACGCTTATAAATAAAATCAATATTATATACCAATAGAATACAATAATGAAACTCACGTAGTATTATAAGATTTGAGATCCCAATCAGATTAAGTAGCCAAATACTAGGTTTTAAGATACAGGGGTCACACTAATAGCAAAAGTGCTTTGTTAACCACTTTCATCTACTAAACTCCTCAAAGCAAATAAAAGCAGACTACAACAAAACAAAATTTAAACAGACTTTTTGAAACAAAAAGTATTATGAATTAGAGGGAAACAAAATGAAGGTTAAAAAAAAATTAATTCGGTCTAATAAGTAGCATCGGTATAATACTTTCGATCCAAAACATTGTTCACATAAAATAACCCAAATTTCAATTATAACACCTGAATTACATTTTTGTCTCAATTTCGGTCCATCAATTCTCAAATGTCACAACTTGCTTACCTGAATTATATTTTTCCAAGCCTTACTTTTAGCATCAAACTATATACCCTTTCCCAAAAAATAAAAAAAGAGAGCATCTAATTATGTTCAAAATGAGTTATTATTGGGGTATTAAATGTGGGAGAAATTAAAATTATGGTAATCCAAAAAGATGATTTAACCAATTAATAAGAAATATCCACGTTCTTAACATATGTCCAAAAACATTGATCATATAAACAACGGAAGGATTCACCAAAAACAAAACAAAATCGTACTCTCTCTCTCTCTCTCTCTCTCTCTCTCTCTCTCTCTCTCTCACTTATGTGCCCAAAGCGCAAGAAACGAGTTCAGAGTTAGGTGCAGAGACAGAGAAAAAAAGCGAAGCAAAGCAAAGCAAAGCAAGCAACAATGGCTTCCTCTTCTTCGTCTTTACTCTTCGCAGCCATTTTCATAACCCTCATCTCCTTCTCGTCATCGTCGTCATCACCACTCGGCGGTGCCGTAAAGCTTCCGTTTCATATCCGGGACGCGCTTCCTCTCTTGCCCAGGCAGCTCTCGTGGCCTATCCTCAACTCTCTCCACAGCGCCGTTGACCTTTTGCCCACTTTCGTTGGCGCAGCCTCGGCCTCGTCGCCGAACAACACCCTTGCTTGGAAAGGAGCTTGCTTTTACGAGAATACAGCTTGGGTTGAGTTTCATAACAAGAGTGGCACTGAATTTGGTGGTGGAACTCTTCATATCAAGGTCTGAAACTTAACTTCTTCTTCTTTTTTTTTTTTTTTCGTTTTTTTCAATTTGGTTTGTTCTGGATATTTTTATTCGAGTTTGGAGAACTGGATATTTCTTATTTGGTGTTTAAATGGACTTGAATAAGTTTATTGGTTAATCCGAGTTTTGGTGAGATTGATTTTGGTTGGCGGGTTTGCTAGTCTGAGAAAATAGTTTTTCACGTTTGGGTATTGGAATTTTGTGAACTCCATTGACCATAGAGCTGGGATTTTATAACTAGAGTGGCACTGAATTTGGTGGTGGATCCCTTCATATCAAGGTCTTAAACTTGATATATATATCTATCCCAATTTGGGTTGTTCTGCACATTTTTATTCGAGTTTGGAGGACTGGGTATTTCTTATTCGGTGTTTGAATGGATTTGAATAAGTTTATTGGTTAATCCGAGTTTTGGTGAGTTTGATTTTGATTGGCGGGTTTGCTAGTCTGAGAAAATAGTTTTGCATATCTGGGAACTTGATGGCTGGGACTTGAGTTTTGTTGTTTAGTTTTTATGGGGTTTTAAAGGTTGTGATTTGAGGGATACCATTATTTGTGTTTAGTTTTTCTTTTCTGGTCAAATGGTTAATTTTGTGAAAGTATTAGTTTTGGATAAGTGGGTTGGACTTGGAGTTGCATAACGTCTATGGTGGGGATCTATGCTCATGGATTCCAATCGGTATAATCTGATAGGACCCAGTGGAATAATCACAGGTTATGGAGAATAGAAATAGAGGAGATTGAGGCAATAGGACTACTGATATATTGAAAATATGATAGAGGTAGAAGATACAGTAACTCTAGGCATTCAAGAGGCCTAGAACCCTCCCATGGAGCTCAGCTCCAATAACCCACTCACTAGTTTCCCAATACTCCTCTCGTTGACCCCACAAACCCCTATATACCCTACCTGTATTCTTCTCTTCCCACTAACAGATTTTCCCCAAAATACCCCATCCTAAAATACCAGCAAAACCCCAACAGCCCCTGCTTAAGCATCCATATCTTGGTTTTCACACGCAGTGTATTGGGGTCTATCATAATCTTTCAGGTTTGAACTTTGAAGACATTGAAATTCTGTAATAACTCTTGAAGACTATTTGGGAATATGTAACAAGTCATGATATTTCATGAATCAGAATTTAGTTCGATCACTTACAAATAATCAAGCTACAGAAACTCGTAGTTTTACTCTTTAGTTTATTTATTTATTTATTTATTGGAAGGTGGGGGCGGGGGGAATAAAATTTTTATTATTTTCAAGCTTCTGATTGCCATGAGTTCAAAATTTTTTCTGTTCTATCCTAGCAAGGAAATAAAGGATTACATGTGTTCTAAATGCAGGTTAGCAAAGCTCATAGTTGGACATGCATGGATATATATGTCTTTGCAACTCCATACCGTGTTACATGGGATTACTATTTCCTATCTCGAGAGCATACACTTGAGTTTGAGGCATGGGAAGGGAAAGCTGAGTATGAATATGTAAGAAGTGCCAGTTTTTCTAGTTTGGAACTTGCTAAATATTCAAGTTTCTAAGAAGAAAGCATTTGTTATAATATGACTCTTACATTTGTTATAATCTGACTCTTACTCTGTACATATCAGGTTAAACAAAGAGGAGTTTCGATTTTTCTCATGCAAGCAGGGATGCTGGGAACTCTCGAAGCGCTGTGGGAGGTCTTCCCTTTATTTACAAATACCGGATGGGGAGAGAACTCCAATCTTGCATTTCTCAAGAAGCATATGGGGGCTTCTTTTGATCAACGTCCTCAGCCATGGGTAACAAACATTACTGTTGATGACATTCACTCTGGAGATTTCCTTGCGATATCAAAGATCCGTGGTCGGTGGGGTGGTTTTGAGACTTTAGAGAAGTGGGTTAGTGGAACTTATGCTGGTCATAGTGCTGTTTGCTTGAGAGATTCTGAAGGGAAGCTGTGGGTTGGTGAATCAGGACACGAAAATGAACAGGTGGACATATTGCTAAAATAGTATACGAGAAAGCCAGTTGCTTCATAATGCCATCGTCATTTTGGAATTGTTTACATTACTTTCTCTTTTAGTGGGAAAAAGTGGTTTTAGGTGGATATTCTATAAAATCAAGTTTGGAAGGAAATGTGTGGGGGTTTAACTATATGTTACTTTATTAGTTGCTCGTGTTAAATGCAAAGTGACTATTGCCATTCCTTTTGTAGGGAGATGATATTATTGCTCTGCTACCATGGGATGAGTGGTGGGAATTTGAGCTGAATAAAGATGACTCTAATCCCCATATTGCGTTGCTTCCATTGCATCCTGATATTCGTGCAAAATTTAATGAGACAGCTGCTTGGGAGTATGCAAGGAGCATGGATGGAAAACCTTATGGATATCATAACATGATATTTAGCTGGATAGACACAGTAGATGGAAACTATCCACCTCCATTGGATGCCCATCTGGTACCATATATAATCTATGATCTACCTTTTTAGAATTATTATCGGGGTTTTGATTTTTTCTTTAAGTGTAGTATTTTTATTTGTGTTTTTAGCCTTGTTAATGCAGTTTCAGGCTTTAAATATTTTTGTTTTGGAATGTCTGACTTTTGGTTCCCCAAACATTAGAAGTGTAAGTTGATTTGGCATTTGCATGTATGTTGTGTCCTCACGTCTGCATTATTTTAGGTGTTCCATAAGTAGCAATTAACTAATAGGGTCCTTTGAAATTATATTTGGACGTTAATGTATCTATTCTATCTGGCATATGAACTGTTACGTCCATAAAAAAAATTGAGTTAGTTACATCTGGTTATTGCTCTTTCCATGTGGTTAACCTAGAAAATAGCTAAATTGGGTTTGTTATACTGAATGTTGTCAAAGTTGGTTTTAACTCTTGCAAGTTCCTATTCTGTCAACATTGAGTTCGTGTCTTAGGATGCTGATATCATTGGAAATCAAACTAACATTCGTAGTATCATGCCCAAAAAAGGTGGAATTAAATTTAGTTTGGATCTGTCCTTCTCTCAGCCCAAGCATATAAACCACCTTGAACCAGGAATGAACAATTGATTTTTCCCCCTTCCCCTCTTTTGTTTGCCTGCTCATGATTGAGTGTTTCAAAAGTTCTTGATTAATTGGTTTTAATTATTAGATCCGTTTTACTGCAGGTTGCATCTGTTATGACAGTTTGGAACCAAATACAGCCTGCATATGCGGCTAACATGTGGAATGAAGCCTTGAACAAGCGCCTTGGAACTCAGGTCTTGTGACATCTTCATTTTCGTACTCAAAAGAGTTTTTTAAATTAGATTTGAGCCAATTCGATTCTTTACATAGATTAACCATTTCTTTCTCCAATGATCAACTGATTTCTAATGATCAGATATCATAAACTAGACATGAAGGCAAGCCCACTAAGTGGGCTTTTGTGACTTCTGTGTAACAGAAAAGCATAAACATATCATGAACTAAATGATTGTCTGAAGATGACACATTCCCTGTTTAAGTTCGGAGGAGAAAAAAAAGAATAAATAATAATACTCTTCCTGAAGATTTCACATTCCCTGTTTACATTCGAGAAAGAAAAAATAAAAGGAAATAAATAATAGAACTCTTCCTTTTCTAGATTATTTGTGGAATTCTTATTTATTTATTTTTTTAAATTGGAGATATGGTTTGACGTTTATATTGCATGCAGGGCCTTGATCTTCCTGACATTCTTGTAGAAACTGAAAAGCGTGGATCCTCTTTTGATAAGCTGTTGACAATTCCCGAGCAGGATGATTGGGTGTACAATGACGGGAAGTCAGCATCTTGTATTGCTTTCGTTCTTGAAATGTACAAGGAGGCTGGACTTTTTGATCCAATTGCTAGCTCTATTCAAGTCACTGAGTTTACGGTAAGTTCATCCAGGAAAATTTAATTCTGTATACTTGAATAGATAGGTAGGCTTTATATTCATCTCCATGATTTTAGTTTGTCAGGATGTAGAAATAATATCTTCGTTAAAGGAATCCTGTTTCTAAATCTCTTAGTAAGTTTCCTGAAGTATGATACGTGATAAGCAAAACTGATGAGAAGTGATCTCTTCCCGCATTAATATGATACCTTTGTAATACTTAGGGTTAACAAAAATGGGAAAAGAGAAACTCTTAAAGGCTTTATTTACATCCACGGAAGATGTGCTGTTTTAGACTTTTAGGTCTTTTCGGGGATGTGCATTTTTTAAATAATTTTATTGCTGATAATGCAGATAAAAGATGCTTACATTCTTAAATTCTTTGAGGATGATCCAAGCCGCCTGCCGAAGTGGTGCAATGACGGGGACACAGTTAAACTTCCGTTTTGTCAGATTCGAGGTAAGTATCGTATGGAATTACCTGGATATAATACGATGGAACCATACCCGCACATGAATGAAAGGTGCCCGTCCCTGCCTCCCAAGTACTCCAGACCACGGAACTGCTAGAAAGTTTCACCTCCACACCAATTGTTACATCCTTTAAGATGTTATACCGGTTTCTTGTTATGTAAATTCTTTATGAATTATTCGACATGACAGTAAGAAGATGCCAAATGCAGGTTTACTGATGTCCTTGTAAATATAACTTTTAGATAGGCCCTAGTTTAAACATAGAATATGTATAACGTATGGTGCACAGCTTTTCAATTGTTGTACAAAAGTACATTATATAAAGAATTAAATTGCTCTTTTGGGCATTTGGAACTTTTATTTCCTAGTTTTTCCATTTTTCAATTGTGTCCATTTCTGGGATGTTCAAGTATTTATTACTATGTTTGTGGTCATCTATCACTACGGTAATGCGTAGAACTGCACTTGCTTGAAATTGGTTTAACATAATGGTTTTGCAGTTATTCATTGCCAGCCTTCACTTGTGTAGTCTTTTTAAGCTTGATTTAAACTTAATGCCACATATTATCTACTTAAGCTTACTAAAATTAATTGGGTCTTTATGATTCTAAAAAGCAGGCATATTGACCTTCCTAGTTACAAAAGATAAACATGAATGATGTATGTTACAGTGGTTTCTTTTGCTTGATTTGAAGTGGTAACCCTTGAGCTGGTACTGGCATGGGATCTCTGCAAAAAGAAGTGTCTGCACATAGCTTCCAAGTAAACCTAGTGACCAGATAATGGATGGTAATAAGCGTCTCAATTCTTGCAAATTCATTTCCCGGACACATTCGAGGTCCTCCTCCAAAAGCCACAAAGGAGTAAGATGGAACTGAAGCCTGGTTTTCAAATCTGTTAGGATCAAACTTAGATGGTTCTGGGTATATGTCATTGTCCATATGGGTCATCGGTGAAGCCCAGAATATCTGAAGAGTTGAGCTTATAGCTTTTAGTTTGAGTACTAGAAGAAAGGTAATCAAAAAGAGACTTCAATCTGAAAATAAAAAAAGAATGAGATGTTGACATACTTGCCACCCTTTGGGGATGAGGTATCCACCGTACTCCAAGTCTTTCAGAGTTTTTCTGAAGCTACCAAAGACAGGAGAAACCATCCTGAGAGTCTCCAATGCAACTCTCCATGTGTACTTCATCTTGGCAAGATCTTCCCATGTCAGAAACTCCCCAGCAGCCTTGGTTCTAGCAATCTCTTCTTGTTCTGGAACCAGAAATCAACAACCATCACTAGGCCAAGTTAGTTTTTCCAGATTTCACACGAAAAAGGGTGATATATTTTTGTTTACCTTGAAGAACAGCTTCATAAATGGCAGGCTCAGTAGATAAAAACCGCAGCATAAAAGTAAGCAGAATAGATGAAGTATCATGTCCTGCTGTCATAACTAGCACAACATTGTGAACAATCTCCTTTTCAGTTATCATTTCTTCATTTTTGTCATTTCGGATGCTTAGCAAGCAAGTGATGAGGTCTTGCTGTGGAGAAGCGCCTTTCTGCTCTAATTCCACTCTCTTTTCGTGAATGAGTTGACTCACTATGTTCTGAACCATCTTGCTTGCCTTGAGGCTGCGGCTGTAGCGTGTGAAGGGAAAGTTAAGAGGAACTGACCACATCCCATCCATCATTTGTCGAAAGAGATCCACAAGTTTGTCTCTTCGAGATCCTCGTTGTATCCCGAAAAGAAGAGAACTTATTATGTTGAAGGTGAGGGTCTTCATCAATGGCAGGACCTATATTAGCAGCACAAATTAACAATCTTAACACCCATCCATGTACCCTATGTTTAAGTAAGCATGCCGATTAGATTTCAGCAGAGTAGTTCTTGTGTTTGTTGTGTCACCAGTACTATCTTAACATTGATTCATCTATTAACATTTCCAATACAAGTATCTTATCATGATTCATACATCCCTTGTTTTAGACACAACATCTTCTGACCCATTATTACTTATCCAACAAGTAAAAGAAAAACTTACTGTTACTTCTTGTTTTCCTTGCCAATGCATCTCAAGGTGCCACCTGATTTCTTCTTCCAAATTTCCCACATAATGCTTCAGTGAATCTGGCTTCAAAAACAACATGAGCGCGCTTCTGACTCGCCTGTGATCATCGCTGTTAAGCTCCAGCAAGTTCCGTTCACCAAGAATCATCTTGATGGACTTAACTTGCTGGTTAGCAATGATGCTGTTATCGCTGGTGAATATGAACTTGTTTGCAGCAGGTCCATGGAGGAAAACTGTTGGTTTACCAAAGAGGGTTAGCTTTGAAATTGGGCCATACCTTTTTATTCTTTCTTCCAGCCATTGTTCTGCTGTGTTGGCTCTCATTGCTCTTAGAAAACTTAGGCTTTGGCCTATGACGGGTATTCCTAGTGAACCTGGAGGTAGCTTTTTTGTTGATCTTCTTCTCTTTATAAGGAGAAGGAAGACTGGGATGAGAAGCATGAGACTAGTGATTAGAGTACTCATGGTGTATGCGAGAGAGAGAGAGAGGGAGAGAGAGAGAGAGAAACTAAGAAGAGTGCTTGAACAGGGTGAAGTGAAACTAGGAAGTAATTTATTGAAGATATGTGATCTGTTTTTGTTGGTATTTGGAAGGGAATATTATACCCTTCGGCCTGAAAATTCCATTTCGAGAGAGAATAACATCTTAGACGACAACAACTCTCAATGAATTAGCTTGTAGAAACATTTAAGTTGTCCCATATAGATATTACGGTATTAGAAGTCATCTTTCATTTCATTTATTTAATCAGATTGGTCTAGGCTTTTCAGGGCAGCTTGCCCCTAACTTTGTCATCAGGTATTCAGGTCTGTTTGATATGTTGGCCACGTCAAATGCATCAAGACAATGCATATGTCATTTCAAGACTAAAAAAAGTGTTAATTGTAGAGGAAGGAAGCCTATTTCTTTAAGTGCAAAAATTGGTAATTGCTCGAGGTTTACGTGATACTGACAACTGAACAGAACAAATTTGCGCAAAAGAACAAATATGTCATGACAAACATTTTGGAACTTATATATTTGCTATAGTGAATATGACATTATTCCTTTATGTTGACTTCCCCTCAATATGTCATTCGTACTTGAACCTTCAATCACTCAGATTCGCCGTTCACCTTCTTAAACGAACGAAGCCTACCCGAACTGGGTACAAATAATTCTTCTCAAGCAGGATTGAGATAAAGAGGTAAACAAAGAAGACAAAGAAAAGAAAGAGAAGATTCATTTGGAACCATAGTAAATCAGAACCAGGGGTACTATTTGTTCCTCAAGTATTGCTATCATTAGCATTGTTTTCAGAATTCTAGTTGGTTCGTGAAAGCAGCAAAGAAGAGTGTCTAGATATGTAATTGCGACCCTGCTTGTCCAACAACTCAAATACAAAAGACACTGTTTGTCATAACACACAAGATTACCTGGCACAGAGCCAAGCATTATAAAATTATTATTATTATTATCTTAAAAAAAAAAACAAATATAGTGATGCCGTGATGAGAAGTCAACATCTTGTGTGGCTTTCATGGTCGAAATGTGTGGGGCTGGAGTTTTTGATCCAATTGCTAGCTCTATCCGAGTCACTGAGTTTAAGTTTCTCCAGGATAATTTATGTCACTATATTTTGATAAATAAAAAAATCCCATCTAAATCTCTAAGTAAAATTCCTATAGTTAAGATACTTGATAAGCAAGACTGATTGCAATGATTTCTCTTCTTCCATCATAGTTAGAGGCTTTATGGATGTCCATTGAAGATGTGATGTTTTGGGATATCTAGTAGTACTAGATTTATTTCCCAAGGACTTTTCGAGGATTCAGATTGCATTTTTCAGTAATCTCTAAGTAATGTGCTTATGAATTCTTTATTTAAATTCCTAGTTTTTGTTCAGTGCTTCCATTTTTCTCATGTGTTCTACCTTTCCAGGATTTTTTAGCATCTAGTGTATTTCTATATATGTGGTTGTGGTTACCTATCACTATCAGTGATATATAGAACTGCACTAGCTTAAAATTGGTTTTGACATAAAGGTTTTGCAGCTGTACACTGCCAGCCTTCAGTTGTCTAGTCTTTTAAAGCTTGATTTAACACTTGGACCATATATTTTCTAGCTAAAGATCAGTACCATTCTAGTTAGGAAAGATAAACACAAACGATGTATGTTACAGTGGTTTCTTTTGCTGGAATTGAAGTGGTAAGCCTTGAGCTGGTACTGGCATGGGATCTCTGCGAAAAGAACTGTCTGCACATAGCTTCCAAGTGAACCTAATGACCAGGTCATGGATGGTAATAAGCATCTCAATCCTTGCAAATTCATTTTCTGGACACATTCGAGGTCCTCCTCCAAAAGCCAAAAAGGAGTAAGGTGGAACAGAAGCTTGGTCTTCAAATCTGTTGGGATCAAACTTTGATGGTTCTGGGTATATGTTACTGTCCAGAGGGGTCATTGGTGATGCCCAAAATATCTAAAGAGTTGAAGTGAGAGCTTTTAGTTTTGCGGTTTAGAACAGAAGTAGTTCAGATGGTTAGAAGGAAAATAAAACAGGACTGAAATTTTGGACTTACTTGCCACCCTTTAGGGACGAGGTATCCACTGTACTCGAAATCTTTCGAAGCTTTTCTGAAGCCACCAAAGATAGGAGAAACCATCCTCAGAGTCTCCATTGCAACTCTCCATGGGTACTTCATCTTGGAAAGGTCTTCCCACGTCAGAGACTCCCCTGCAGCCTTGGTTCTAGCAATCTCTTCTTGTTCTGGAACCAGAAATCAACAACCATCACTAGGCAACGATTATCTACGAGCCCATGAACTGTAACTTTTACTTCTTTCAATACCAAATAGGCTTTCATATCTCACATGAGAAAAGAGTTATGTTTATCTCGAAGAACAGCTTCATAAATGGCAGGCTCATTAGATAGAAACCGCACCAGAAAAGTAACAAATACAGATGAACTGTCGTATCCTGCTGCCATAACTAGCAGAACATTTTGAACAATCTCCTTGTCAGTTATCATTTCTTCGTTGTTGTCATTGCGGATGCTAAGCAAGCAGGTGATAAGGTCTTGGTGTGGAGAGCCGTTACATTTCTGCTCCGATTCCACTCTCTTTTCATAAATAAGTTGGTTAACCATGTTTTGAGCCTTCTTGCTAGCCTGGAGGCCGCGACGGTAGCGTGTGAAAGGGAAAGTTAAGAGGAACCGACCACTTTCCTTCCACCATTTGTTGGAAAAGGTCCACAAGTTCGTCTCTTTGAGCTTCTCGTTCCATCCCAGAAAGTAGAGCAACATATTATGTTGAAAGTGAGGTTCTTCATCAATGGCAGGACCTATGTTAGCAGCACAAACGACTATTTTAACTGATCCATATACCCTTTTGTGATATGTGGTTTTGATTTAATGAGGAAATAGACAATGTGGTAGCAGCCGTGAGAAGGCAATCTCAGAATAGAAAGATCTTTGCTTAGTCAGAGTTCATTGATTTTGTTAGACAGTTAGGTTAGTTAGAGAGATGCATAATGAGTTGTATTATGAGCATGTATATAAGCTCATGGAAAGGGATTCATTGAATACTCTCATATATATATTGTATTTACTCTAATCAATTTTCGGAGGGAAGTTTTTCTTGGGAAGATACAGAGAGAAAAACAGAAGAGGATTAATTGAGCGTTTTTTCTGGTTTGGGATTATTTTCTCAGGAAAGTGTTGTAAAATTCTTCTTGTACTGGTTGATGGAATAAAGTTGCTACTGTGTGCACATATAATGGATGTAGATCAAGAGCAATCTTGGCTAAACCACTATAAACGATTAGTGTTGTTTTTCTTTTGCTGTTTTTTGATTGATTGTTCTTGCTTGAAGTTGTGTTCTTGCTGAGGTATTTTTGAACGTTTGTGAGGTTTGGTCTCTTGTTTGTTTTTGGAATTGAAATCACAATTAGTATCAGAGCTAGGTTCTTTGCTCTAAGATGGGGGTGACGAAATTTATGATGGAGAGGTTTAATGACAGAGGAGACTTTGGCATATGGCGAACTCGAACGAAGGCCATTTTGGTTCAACAAAAGGTGGCTGTTGTTCTTAGAAGATAGTAGAATCTATCTGTAGAGCTTACTTCTGCACAAAAGGCTGAGATTATGGAAACAATCTATAGTACAATTATCTTGTACTTGAGTGATAATGTGCTTAGATAGGTTTCGAAGGAAAAGACAGCAACTGCTATCTGGTTGAAGTTAGAGTCTCTGTGCATGACCAAGTCTTTTACGAATAGGATTTATTTGAAGGCAAAGCTATTTGGATTCAAGATGCAAGAAGACAAAAGTATTGATGAAAATCTTGATGAGTTTAAACAAGACTGTCATTGATCTGGAGAACATGGAAGAAAAGATTGATACCGAGAATCAAGCAGTGATCCTTTTGAATTCTCTACGACCTGCATTTGGAAGATAAAATATAGTAGAGATTCTTTGACCATGGAGGAATTAGAACCTGCTATAAGATTAAAAGAGTTAGAATTGCGACTTGAAAAGAAGACTGTTAATACTGGAGTTAATAACGAAGCACTGAATGTAAGAGGCAGATTCGAGAAAAGAGAAAGTTTCAAGAATAAAGGGAAATCCAGATCAAAGTCGAAGAAACCTGATAAGTCCAAATTAAGATGCCATTATTGCAATAATCTAGGACACTTTAGAAGGGAATGCCCTAAAAGATTAAAGCAGCTAAGTGAAAAGAAAGCTAAGAATGGAGATGCTTCAATTGCATCTAACGGGTATGAATCAGCAGAAGTTCTTGTGCATTCACTTGTAGAAACTCATAAGGAATGGATTCTGGACTAGGGTTGTTCTTTCCATATGAGTCCAAATAGAGACTGGTTCCAAACTCTTGAGGAATTAGATGGTGGAACTGTGTTGCTTGGAAACAATAAGGCTTGCAAAATCACTGGAAAGGAGACAGTGAAGATTAAGATGTTTGATGGTTGTGATCGACTTCTTAGCAATGTGAGGTATGTACCTGAATTAAGAAGAAATTTAATCTCACTAGGTATGCTAGATGAATTGGGTTGTATGGTCAAAATTGAGAGTGGCTATATAAAAATTATCAAGGGTGCAATGACAGTTATAAAAGAAAAGTTTTCAAATGGATTGTATTCATTGATATGGAAAACTGTAATTGGAATTGCTGTTGTAACAACAAAATATAAAATTGAAGTTGTAAATTCGTGGCATAAGAGATTGGGGCACATTAGTGAGAAAAGTTTGATGGAGCTGTATAAATAAGGTCTACTTGGAAAAAATAAGCTAGGAGATTTAGACTTTTGTCAATCTTGTGCTAATGGTAAGAGTAGCAGAGTTAAGTTTAGTAGATCAGTCTATACAACCGAAAATATACTTGATTATGTGCATGCTGATCTCTAGAGTCTAGCGAGAGTTTTATCACATCAAGGAAGTAGATATTTCATGTCAATAATAGATGATTATGCTAGGAAGCTTTGGATTTATTTGCTGAAAGTTAAGAATGAGGCCTTTGAGAAGTGTAAATTCTGGAAAGTGATGATAGAAAAGCAAACGAATAAAAGGATTAAGAAGTTTAGAACTAATAATGGTCTTGAATTCTGTGCTGGAGAGTTTGATGTTTTTTGTAAAAATGAGGGCATTGCAAGGTATCATACTGTGAGAGATACCCCTCAACAAAATGGTCTTGTTGTGGGAATGAATAGGACCATTCTTGAGAGAGTAAGGTATATGCTCATCACTGTTAAGCTTCCTAGACAATTTTGGGCAGAAGCTATTATGACTCCCTGTTATCTAATTAATAGGTACCCTTCTACTGCTGTTAGTCTAAAGACACCACAAGAAATATGGTATAAGAAACCATCAGAGTATACAAATCTAAAGGTATTTAGGTGTTCAGCTTATGCCCATGTTAGATAGGATAAGTTAGAACCAAGGGCATTGAAGTGTCTATTCATTGGCTATCCTAAAGTTGTTAAAGTATATAAGTTGTGGTGTTTGGAAAAGAGCTATAAGAAATGTTTGATTAGTTGAGATGTAATTTTTAATGAGAATGATTTTCCTGGTCTTATAGCTACAACAAGTACAGAAAGTAGTAATTTTTCGAATACTAATAGTTTTGAAATTGAGGTGGAGCCAATTGAATTTGGTGATGAAAGGAAAGTTGTAGCTGCAAATGACAACGGAGTTGGTCAAATTGGTCAAACTGAAATTGCAAATCAGAATCAACAATAGTACCATTTAGCAAGGGACAGAGTGAGAAAGGGATAGAGTGAGAAGAACAATAAGGCCTCCAGATAAGTTCGGATATGCTGATGTAATAGCATCTGCCTTAGCTGCAGCTAGTGAGACAATTCATTATAAACCAGAAACTTATTCTCAGGCCATTCAGTGTAAAGAATGGAAGGCGTTAATTATTCGAATGCAGTGAGAAGCATTATGTATGCTATGGTCTGTAGTGGACCAGATTTAGCATATGCCTTAAGTTTGATTAGCAGGTTTATGTCTAATCCTGGGAGAGAACATTGGTTGGCTGTCAAGTGGGCTTTTAGATACTTAAGAGGTTTTACTGGTCTGGGGTTACCCTTTGGAGGTGAAGGTGTAAACATGGAAGGTGCAAGTAGCTATGTAGACTCAGATTATCCTGGGTGTTTGGATAGTAGGAAGTCTTTGACCGTTTATGTGTTTATTTTGTTTGGAAGTGTAATAAGTTGGAAGGCCAATCTTCAGCATGTAGTAGCTTTATCGTCAACCGAGGCAGAGTATAAGAGGTATGCTTATTGAGTTGGGGATTAGATAGGAAACACTTACTGTGTATTGTGACAATCAAAGTGCGTTGCATTTGACTAAAAATTAGATGTTTCATGAACGTACTAAGCATATTGATGTGAAACTTCATTTTATGAGAAATATACTTTCAAAAGATGAAATTGTAATGGAAAAGGTTCATACTGACAACAATCCTACTGATATGCTTTACAAAGCTAGTCACGATAAGCAAGTTCAAGCATTGCTTGAACTTGGTCCAGATCAGAGAAGCTTGAAGTCCTTAGGGACAATACAAGAGTACAACAATGTCAATATTTGAAGAATCAAAACCAAGGTGGAGAATTGTGATATGTGGTTTTGATTTAAAGAGGAAATAGATGATGTGACAGTAGTTGTGAGAAGGCAATCTCAGAACAGAACGATCTTTACTTAGTCAGAGTTAGTTGATTCTGTTAGGCAGTTAAGTTAGTTAGAGAGATGTGTAATGAGTTGTATTATGAGCGTACATATAAGCTTATGGAAAGGGATTCATTGAATACTCTTAGATATATTTTATTTTCTCTAATCAATTTTCAGAGGGAAGTTTTTCTTAGGAAGATACAGAGAGGAAAACAGAAGAAGATTGATTAAGCATTTTTTCTAGTTTGGGATTATTTTCTCGGGAAAGTATTGTAATATTCATCTTGTACTGGTTGATAGAATAAAGTTGTTATTGTGTGCTCCTAGAGTGGATGTAGGTCAAGAGTAATCTTGGCTGAACCACTATAAATGATTGGTGTTGTTTTTCTTTTGCTGTTTTTTGATTGATTGTTCTTGCTTGAAGTTGTGTCCTTGCTGAGGTGTTCTTGAACATTTGAGAGTCTGGTCTCTATTTTATTTTTGGAATTGAAATCACACCTTTGTTAAAGTATTTCATTTTCTACTCATTGTTACTTGTTTAATAACACTTAAATTAAACTGAGTAGTTCTTGTCTTTTTTTGCCTTTGCCAATATTATATTAAACACAGATTCATATATAACCATTACATGTACAACAATACACTTTTAATATTGATTCATACATACTTGGTTTAAAAGTAAGCATTTTTCTCTCGTAGTGACTTACTTAACAAGAAAAAGTGGAAGAAAATTTTATATATATATATATTTATTTATATAAATATATATATAAAGCGTTACTTTTACTTGTTGTTTGCCTTGCAAAATGCATTTGAAGGTGCCACCTAATTTCTTCTTCTAAGTTTCCAACATAATTCTTCAGTGACTTTGGTTTCAAAAATGACATAAGCGCGCTTCTTACTCGCTTATGATCACTGCCATTCAAGTCTAGTAAACTCCGATCACCAAGAATCATTTGGATAGACTTAATTTGTTGGTTAGTAATGGTGCTGCCATCACTAGTAATTATGAACTTATTTGCAGCTAACTGAGGCTAGCTTAGTTGTTTCAAAGTTTGAGGGATTATGTATGAGTTTAGAAAATTAGAGGTTCAAATCTTAGTACTAACAAGTGTATGAGATATTTTTATTTACTTTTAATAAATAATGGTCATTAGTTAAATTCTATTTTAAAAAAATATAAATTTCTTTGCAGCAGATCCATCTAGGAAAACAGTTTACTTGCCAAAGAGGCTTAGCTTTGAAATTGGACCATACTTCTTTATTCTTTCTTCCAACCATGTTTCTGCTGTGTTGTCTCTTGTTGCTCTTAGGAAACTTAGGCTTTGGCCTATATTGGTATTCCAAGTGAACCTGAAGGAAGTTTTTTTTTTTTTTTTTTTAATCTTTTTTTCTCTATCAGGAGAAGGAAGATTGGCCTAAAACATAGATTTTTTCTTTTTATTTTTAAACTACTTTCCTTCTCATTTTTGGTATTTTCCACAGTGCGTGTGTACCCACACTTCTCAATTACCTTTTTAATTATTCCTATAATTAAAAATATTTATATTAATTATCTCTTATGGAACTTCTAATACTTGTGTTAACTATGCATTTGGACTTAATAGAACTTGTATTTCTTTTTAGTATTTAGAATTTGGCAAAAATTTATGGTGCATTTTGGTACGTGATTCGAATCATATTCTTCAAATTCATAAACAACTTTTATGTAGAAAGTTGGAAGAATAAATGTTTTATCCTTACAACTTTCTACATAAAACCTATTTCTGGATTTAAAGAATAAGATTCGAATTATATACCAAACGCACCCTTATATTTTAGCATATTTCATTTTCTAGAGATAGATTTGGATAATCTTATTTTCTAAGTTAGCTAGTTATACGAATTTTGAGATTAGATATAAAATATAAGTTTTTAGGCACAAAATTAAATCCCATAGGCCTAAAACCGACCGATCTAATCCAAATAAATAATGGATTAGATTAGTTGGTTACTTGTTACTATTGGATCAGATCTTAAAATAAACCTCCAATCCACATTGTATAAGATGAAAGATAGAAGAATGCATTAGATATGGAATGACTTAGGAAAGAGAGTATAAAAGAGTAGAGATAGGGCCCCTAAGGGATGAGTAGGGGCAATTGCCTACCGAAATTTTGCAAAACAAATAATAATTATATATATATATATTAATTATATTATATAAGTTAATGTTATCTAGACAAAACTTATTATATAATAGAAACTATATTAGACTTAGATTAATTCTAACTCTGAACTCTCCAAAGCTCATCTTTTAATCCCATTTTTTTTAGTCCAAATCAGCTTATTTATTTTCAAACTTTCTTCTCAATTTTCAAGACAATATAGCAATGAGCGTGACTAGTTAATAGTTCTAGGGGTGCTTTTTTGGTGATTTGTTTAGAGAGAAATTAATTAAGCATTAAAGTGCTTAATTAAGGATAAGTAGGATAACAATAGAAAATAGAGTGTGGAACATTGTAACGATACAATTCCATGCGTCAGAAAATTGTTCACATTTTTAACAGCTTAATCTGTAAGTAAATAGGTGTGGGTGGTTTCAATGACCATCACTATGTATTAGATAGTCAGTATTTCTGGCATATGTGATACCGGCCATATGGTCACAAACAAAAAAAAAATGGTTAATTTTTCTAACAAATGTGATTCTAGCCATTCGGCCAGAATATAAATAAACAATACTAAAAATATAAAAAATTACAAAATTAGATCTTGGATAGAGGTGATTTCATCCATATTGTTAAAGATAAAATGACATAAAAGTGCTGAATTTAATGTGAATAGTTACAAATAAGGGTCGTATTTGCTATAAATCAACTTGCTAAATAACTTAGAATCACAAATCTGCAGTATTTAAAATACAGAATTTAAATGTTAGCACAATATATATTGTTAGTAGCCTATAAATATTTAGAATAATAAAAAATAATAGAATTAGTAGCTCAACGTTACCAAAATCTACTTGAAATAATAATAATAAATATAAATATTAACATTAACATGCATATTGGTTCATGTACGGTTAGGTTATTAGGCTGGGTCTGAAATGAAGAATTGATATAGAAATAGGTTTATGTGTTTAATAGGGCAGAAAGTCAAAAACTGAGACAATATGAGAGAATAAAAGGTTGATGGGACGTAGGAAAAAGTACGGGTTGGGAGAATTAAAGTAAAATGTATTTATTATTCTTAGTCTCTCTCTGTACATTATTCAAGAGGCAAGGCCGATATATATAGGCATACATATACAAGATAAGTGTGACTCTTTAACCGCCAGTTGAAGCAGCTTTGTAGCAATATCAGTGGACAACTCAGTATCCTTAAGCTGCCTTGTCAGCAAGAAAATTATTGAAAAATGCAGCCTTTGAGAAAATAAGTCTAGTTCTAGATATACTTCTTACATTTCTATCTTCAACGCACATCCACAAAGCCTTTAAGAGCATTTCTCTTTTTTGTTCTTCCCCCCTAAATGTTACAAATGTAACATAGTTTGGAAGAGGAGACATCATTGCTAATCAGCTTTGCTTATCAAGTATCTTAATTTAGAAATTTTACTTAGAGATTTAGAGACAGGAACACAAAAATATAATATAAAATTTACATTTTGAGAAGCTAAATTATGGTGATAAATATGACACCATTTACTTCAAATAAATTATCCTATATAAACTTACCATAAACTTAATGACTTGGTCCACTTGGATTGAGATAGCAATTAGATCAGAAAGTTTGTACATTTTGAGAGTGAAACGATCTTGACTTCCCATCACTACATAGTTTTTCTCTAAACCAATTGTACACTGCGAATACTTTGCTATGTGAGAAACAATTTGTATTATAACAAACGATGTCTTTTGTATTTTTGAGTTTAAGGACACCTGATTTCAAATAAATTATCCTGAATAAACTTATCATAAACTCAGTGACTTAGTCCACTTGGATTGAGATAGAAATTGGTTTAGAAAACTTGTATTTTTCGAGAGTGAAACAATTTTGACTTTCCATCACTATATAGATTTTTTTTCTGAACCAATTCTACACTGCGAATATTTTGCATTATGAGAAACAATTTGTGTTATAACAAACGACATCTTTTGTATTTTTAAGTTTAAGGACACCTGATTTCAAACTGCAGCTTAGCTATTACATATTCAGACACCTTTTGTAAGGATGAAGCCAAGATTGAGAGCTAGAAGGTTTAAGAACAAAAAATTAATAAAAGATAATAATATTAAAATGTGTAAAATATTATAATTATACTAATATATTACCTTTTTTCTTTGTGAGTTTTCATATTTTGAATAATGACCTAAGTATTAGTACTATCAAATATATTTTTTTCAATATATACGGTCAAACTATCATTCATCCTTTGATTTTCGATTCGATTGCATAATCAACTCTTGACAATATTCATAGTAGGAAATACTTTTTCAACATTAGTAATAGCAACTGGAAGAAGCAATGTCAGTCATTATATACTTAGCTATCATTTACAACTATTAGAAAGTTAAAAAATAAAACTAATAAATATACAAATGATATTATCTATCTACTAACAACAACAACAATAACAATTAATTTTTGAAACTTTACGTACCTAACAAGTAACAAATTTATTGTTCAATTTTCAAATTAGGTGATTTGAAAACCCTAATTTTTCATAATCATATTTTTAAATTCAACCTAATAAAATAAATTACAATTCTATTTAATAAGGAAAAAATTGCATTATATAAATGCAATGGTTTATGTCCCCTCCTCCCTCATGTGTTGCTCTCTTTTCCCCTTTGGCCCTTCCTCGCTCATTATGTAACTTTCCTTTTTTTTTGGTTTTTGGCTTTATTCTTTGTTTTGATCATTTTGTTATTTTTTTTCTTCTTTATTGGAGTTTTGGGAATGATAAAATTTTTATAATTAGTCATTAACTAAAATATTAAGTCACAACTAATGTGATAATTGTACAATATGTGATCAATTAAAAAAATGTGACGTGTCAAAATTATATTGAATAAGTGAAGACTTCAACAGTCCAGAACAAATGTCAAATTATCATTGGAAAAATTGCTAAATAAATAAAGGATAAAGTTTCATCAAATTAAAGGCTACCACGTTCATTGCCTAACTGGAGGACACGATATAAGCTTGTGACACCTAGTAGCTTGGACACTTGACAGGTAGCAAAAAGAATCTTTCCTCATGACACCAATTTTGTTGAGGATAAGAAGATTCGTTTATTTGCCACGTTAATCACAAGGTCATCAATTCAATAGACGTAGCCATATATAAATGAAAGGTTCTCATCCTTGTCTCCCGAGTACTTCAGATCAAGCAATGTTGAAGCTACTGATCATTAAATCAGTTAGTTTTAGTTAGTTATCTTTCAGTTTCAGAGTTAGTTGTTAATTTACTAATTATTAGAGTTAGTTGGTGTACACGTGTATTGGTTAATGGGTGTATAAATAGCTCTATAACTCTGGAGTAGATAACAGAGTATAGAAGAGACATTTAGCTGTAAGGGTCAAGAAAGAAAAACGTTCTGGTTGTAAGTCTCTTTGAACTATTGTGAGAAAAGGTGTAAAAGGAACTGGGCAGAGTGTTTGAGAGTTTCATGATTCGTAGCTGGTGTTGTAAATTTTGTATTGAAGTCATTGGTTATAGTGGATTGATAGTGCCTGAGGCAAACTGGATGTAGATCTCCGTTCTAGAGATTGAACTAGTATAAAATCTGGTCTTCAAATATTGCTCTGTTAAGGTTCATCTTTCAATCATCAAAAAAATGGTATCACAGCCAGGTTCCGGCTTCGCTGAGAGGAGACAGATTCCAGATTTGATCGGAGGAAACAAGTTCTGGTTCAATTAAAGGATTTATTCGGATATGACCAGAGCTGATAGCTGTAACATTTCAGTTCTACATCAAAGGTGTTTGTCAAAAGGTTTCATTGATCTTGAACGATTCTTGGATGAAGGATGGACAATTTGAAATTTGAATTGAGTTTTTTTTTTTATGGTTTTGGAGACTTTAGCTCTTGGAGGAAGAAGATGAATGTACTGCTAGTTTAACATAAATTACAAAAGGCTTTGGAGTATCCTGCTTCTCTGTGAGCAACAATGTCAGATACCCAAAAAGCAGAGCTTCAAGAAAGTGCTTACTTCATCATTGTTTTGTATCTAGCTGATAATGTCCTTAAGCAAATAGATGGAGAAGATACAACATATAAAGCCTGGAATAAACTCGATGAGTTGTATCTAACCAAGTCTTTGTCAAATAGGATATTGTTGATAGAAAAGTTTTTTGGGTTTAAGATGGATCCTACCAAGAACTTGGAACAAAATCTTCATGATATCAGAAAAATAGCTATTACCTTAGGTTCAATTGATAAAGAGAAATTGGAGAAGAGAGTCAGGGTATTATTTTACTAAACTCATTACCTGATTCCTATAGAGAGGTAAAAGTAGCTATTAAGTTTGGTAGACAAACAATCACCCTTGATGAAGTCTCCTCAGCACTTCGGTCTTGGGAATTAGAGATGAAATCAGATGTCAAGAGTACTTCTAATGGGGACAATTTGAACATAAGAGATAGGTCAAAAGAAAGAAATCCAAGAGGAAAGTCTAAATCCAGATCTAAATTGAAGAATGGGGCCATAGTATTCCAATGCTATCACTGTCATGAAGAAGGGCATATGAGAAGAAACTGTCCAAAAAGGTTGAATAAGAACAGAAACAAAGATGAGAAGAGTGGTGAAGCTGCTATTTTGGATGAAGGTTATGAGAGTGCAGATGTACTTCTTGTTGCAACTAAAGACACAAAAAGACACTGGATTTTAGATTTAGGTTATTCATTCCATATGACACCAAATAGGAACTGGTTTGAGGAATTTAAACAAATTGATGCTGGACATATTTTGTCAGGTAATAACAAACTGTGTAAAATTCTGGGCATTGGAACTATTAGGATCAAAATGCATGATGGTATTGAAAGGGTCCTGAAGAATGTCAGATACATCCTAGAATTAGAAAGAATCTTATTTCTTTGGGAACTCTAGATGCAAATGGTTATTCCCATAGGGCAGAAAGTGGAGTACTCAAAGTGTTGAGAGACTGTTTGATAGTTCTAAAAGATATCAAAGACAATGGTCTATATATACTTCATGGAAGTACAGTGATTGGATCTGTAGCTATAGCCTCTATAAGTAGTTTAACAGATACTCAACTTTGGCACTTAAGACTAGGACATGTAAGTGAGAGAGGTTTGCACGAGCTGGGAAAACAAAACTTACTGAAAGGAGACAAACTTGATGAGTTACAGTTTTGTGAGCACTATATCTTTGGCAAAGCTTCTAGATTGAAGTTTGCAAGAGCTAAACATACAACTTCAGGGATTCTTAATTATGTACACTCAGATCTTTGGGGTCCCTCAAGGCATCCAACCTTGGCTAGTGGTAGGTACTTTATCTCCATAATAGATGATTTTTCTAGAAAGGTTTGGGTATATATCTTGAAGACAAAGGAAGAAACATTTAAGAAATTTAAGGACTGGAAGAAACTTGTTGAAGTACAAACTGGTAGAGTTGTTAAGAAGCTGAGAACAGATAATGGATAGGAGTTTCTTAAAGATGAATTTAGAGAAAATTGTAACAACAAGGGTATTATAAAGCATCATACAGTAAGAGATACCCCTCAGCAAAATGGACTTGCTAAGAGGATGAATAGAACTCTTTTAGAGAAAGTTAGATGTATGTTGTCTTGTGCTAACTTGCCCAAGAAATTTTGGGGTGAAGTTATCAATATAGCAGCTTACCTAATTAATAGATATCACTCAGTTACAATTGACTTTAAGACTCCCGAAGAGATGTGGATAGGAGTATCTCCAAAATATAATTATTTAAGGGTATTTGGTTGTGTTGCATATGCACATCAAAAATAAGGCAAATTAGATCCGAGAGCAAGAAAATGTATGTTTGTAGGTAATCCTGATGGAGTGAAGGGGTACAAATTATGGTATTCAGATGAGGGTGTTTCTAAAAGTTTCATAAGCAGAGATGCAGTATTCAGAGAATCTTAAATATATATGCCAAGAGGAAATACAGATGATAAATTAGCTAGTAAACAGGCTATTCAGCTTAAGGTGGAGCTTCTAGATCAAATGGTTGATAGAATTGATGTTAATAATAATAATCAAGAAGAGGAGCAACTTGAGGAATTTATTAGTCAACAAGAATATAATCAAGACTATCAACTTGCTAGGGATAGAGTCAGAAAGCAAATAAGACCTCCTAAAAGATATGGATATGTTGATCTTATTTCTTATGCTTTGACAGTAGCAAAAGAAATGGATGATGATGAACCTTTATCTTATAAAGAAACTGTAGTTGATAAAAATAGTAAGAAGTGATTGGAGGCAATGCAGGAAGAAATGGAAAGTTAAAATAAAAATCGAACTTGGATTCTTGTTGAAAAACTAGAGAATCAAAAACTTCTTGGCTTTAAATGGATATTCAAGAAAAAGAAAGATATACTTGGAGTAGAAAAAGAGAGGTTTAAGGCAAGATTATTTGCGAAAGGGTTTACTCAAAGGGAAGGTGTAGATTTCAATGAAATTTGTTCCCCTGTTGTTGGACACACATCTATAAGAGTTTTGTTGGCAATTGTTACTGAACTTGACATGGAATTAGAACAACTGAATGTCAAGACTGCTTTTTTACATGGTAATCTTGAGGAAGAAATCTTTATGGTGTAACCTGAGGGATTTATAGCTAAAGAAAAAGAAAATATCGTATGTTTACTCAAAAAGTCTTTATATGGACTGAAGCAAGCTCCTAGACAATGGTATCTTAGGTTTGATCACTTTATGATGAAGTTTGGTTTCACTAGAAGCTCATATGATGCTTATGTTTATTTCAAATGGGCAGATAGTGGTGTGGGAATATTTTTACTCTTGCATCAACAAATAAGATAGAAATTCAAGACTTAAAGACCAAGCTAAGTGTGGAATTTGAAATGAAAGATTTAGGGAAAGCTAAGAAAATTTTAGGTATGGAGCTGTTTAGAGACAGATCTACAAAGAAAATGTTTGTGTCTCAAGCTAGATATACAGAAAATGTGCTAAGAAAATTTTCAATGTTTGCTGCAAAAGAAGTAACTACTCCTCTAGCACAACACTTCAAACTTTTAGCTCAATTGTCGCCTTCTACAGATGAAGAAATGAGAATATGGAAAAGGTTCCATATGCTAGTGCAGTAGGAAGTTTAATGTACCTAATGGTATGCACTAAACTAGATTTAGCTCATTCAGTAAGTGTAGTCAGCAGGTATATGGCAAATCCTGGTCATCTTCACTGGGAAGCTGTCAAATGGGTGTTAAGGTACATTAAAGGAACAAATAATTATAGTCTGTTTTTTGGGAATACAAGGAGATCATTAAGTAAGTTGCAAGGGTTTTGTGATTCAGATTACTCAGGGAATTTGGATAAGAGAAGGTCACTAACATGTTACTTGTTTACATTGTGTGGAAGTACTATCAGTTGGAAGGCTTCTCTACAGTCAGTTGNGCCATCACAGAAGCAACTAAGGAGGCCTTGTGGTTACAGGAACTAGTTAATGAGTTTGGATTGAAGAAAGGTCAGGTGATTCACTGGTGTGACAGTCACAGTGCTATATGCTTAACAAAGAATCAGATGTTTTATGAAAAGACTAAATATATTGATGTTTGATTTCATTTTGTTAGAGACATAATTTCTACTGGAAAAGTGAAAGTGGAGAAGGTGCATACAAATGATAATCTTGCTGATATAATCACTAAGCCAGTGACTTCAGTTAAGTTTAAGAAGTGTTTGAACTCTTGGGTAATGAAGGCAAGAAATGTTGATGGTACTGTCAAGATACAGAAGCAGACTTGCTGATCTGAAGACCAAGGTGGAGATTTGTTAAAGCTGCTGGTCATTAAATCAGTTAGTTTTAGTTAGTTATCTTTCAGTTACAGAGTTAGTTGTTAATCTACTGATTATTATAGTTAGTTTAAGAATTAATTGGTGTACACGTGTATTGGTTAATGGGTGTATAAATAGCTCTATAACTCTGGAGTAGATAATAGAGTATAGAAGAGACATTTAGCTGTAAGGGTCAAGGAAGAAAAACGTTCTGATTGTAAAGTCTCTTTGAACTGTTATGAGAAAGGGTGTAAAGGGAACTAGGCAGAGCGTTTAAGAGTTTCTTGATTCGTAGCTAATACTGTAAATTTGTACTGAAATCATTGATTATAATGGATTGATAGTGCTTGAGGCAAACTTGATGTAGGTCTCCATTCTGGAGATTGAACCAGTATAAAATCTGGTCTTCAAATATTGTTCTGTTAAGGTTCATCTTTCAATCATCACAAGGAACAACTAAAAGTTTCACCTTTTTGCTCCAATTGTTAGACCTCAAGATGTTATACTAGTTATTTGTTTTGTTAATTCTTTATTTAAGTTCCTGGTTTTTGTTCACTGCTTCCATTTTTCAAATGTTTTCTTCATGTTCAGGATGTTTTAATATCTGTTGTATTATTACATACGTGGTCATCTGTCACGGCCAGTGATATACAGAACTGCACTTTCTTGGAACTGGTTTTAACATAATGATTTTGCAGGTATGCACTGCCAGCCTTCGGCTTGTCCAGTCTTTTTAAACTTGATTTAACACTTGGACCACATAATTTCTAGCCAAGATTAATACCATTCTAGTTAGAAAAGATAAAAAACAAAAAGGATGTATGTTACAGTGGTTTTTTTTGCTGGATTTGAAGTAGTAAGCCTTGAGCTGGCACTGGCATGGGATCTCTGCGAAAAGAACTGTCTGCACATAGCTTCCAAGTGAACCTAGTGACCAGATAATGGATGGTAATAAGCGTCTCGATCCTTGCAAATTCATTTCCTGGACACATTCGGGGCCCTCCTCCGAAAGCCACAAAGGAGTAAGGTGGAACTGAAGCTTGGTTTTCAAATCTGTTGGGATCAAACTTCGATGGTTCTGGGTATATGTCACTGTCCATATGGGTCATTGGTGATGCCCAGAATATCTGGAGTCGAAGTGAAAGCTTTTAGTTTTGGTTTAGAATAGAAGTAGTTAAGATGGTTGGACTGAAATTTTTGACTTACTTGCCATCCTTTTGGGATGAGGTATCCACCGTACTCAAAATCTTTCAAAGCTCTTCTGAAGCCACCAAAGATAGGAGAAACCATCCTCAGAGTCTCCATTGCAACTCTCCATGTGTACTTCATTTTGGCAAGGTCTTCCCATGTCAGATACTCACCTGCAACCTTGGTTCTAGCAATCTCTTCTTGTTCTGGAACCAGAAATCAACGACCATCACTATGTAAGAGCACATTAGCCTGAAATTTTATTTCTTTCAATACCAAGTTGGTCTTTCAGATTTCACAAGAGAATTTAGTGATAAGAGTTTAGTTTACCTTGAAGAACAGCTTCATAAATAACAGGCTCTTTAGATAGAAACCGTAACATAAATGTAAGTAGAACAGACGAAGTGTCATGTCCTGCTGTCATAACTAGCACAACATTGTGAACAATCTCCTTTTCAGTTATCATTTCTTCATTTTTGTCATTTCGGATGCTTAGCAAGCAAGTGATGAGGTCTTGCTGTGGAGAAGCGCCTTTCTGCTCTAATTCCACTCTCTTTTCGCGAATGAGTTGACTCACTATGTTCTGAACCATCTTGCTTGCCTTGAGGCTGCGGCTGTAGCGTGTGAAGGGAAAGTTAAGAGGAACTGACCACGTTCCTTTCACCATTTGTTCGAAAAGGTCCACAAGTTCGTCTCTTCGAGCTCCTCGTTCCATCCCAAAAAGAAGAGAGCATATTATGTTGAAAGTGAGGCTCTTCATCAATGGCAGGACCTATGTTAGCAGTACAGACAAGTATTTTGACATTGATTCATATACCCTTTTTTAAAGTATGCAAGTTTTTCCACTCATTGTTGCCCGTTTGATAACACTTCCACTTCAATTTTTTCTTTTTGTTTGAGTGGTTCTTGTTTTTGCCTTTGCCAATACCATATTTAAATGATTCATTTAGTAACCATTAACTGTACAACAAAACTTTAACATTGGTTCATACACTGTTTAGAACTATCATATTTCACTCATTGTTACTTATTTAACAAGAAGAAGAGGAAAAACTTACTTTTACTTCTTGTTTGCCTTGCCAATGCATCTCAAGGTGCAACCTGATTTCTTCTTCCAAGTTTCCCACGGAATGCTTCAGTGACTCTGGCTTCAGAAACAACATAAGCGCGCTTCTAACTCGCTTGTGATCATCACCTATCAGCTCTAATAAATTCCGTTCACCGAGAATCATCTGGATAGACTTAACTTGCTGGTTAGCTATGACGCTGTCGTCACCCGTGAATATGAACTTGTTGGCAGCAGGACCATGGAGGAAAACTGTTGGCTTGCCAAAGAGGGTTAGCTTTGAAATTGGACCATACTTGTTGATTCTTTCTTCCAGCCATTTTTCCGCTGTGTTGGCTCTCATTGCTCTGAGAAAACTTAGGCTTTGGCCTATTATTGGTATTCCAAGTGAGCCTGGAGGAAGCTTTTTTGTTGACCTTCTTCTCCTTATAAAGAGAACGAATATGGGGATAAGGAGCATGAGAGAAGTGAATAGACTACTCATGGTGTGTGTGTGTGTGTGTGAGAGAGAGAGAGAGAGAAAGAGAAAGAGGGCTTGATGAGGATGAATTCTGAAATTAGTTAGAGAGCTCATACAAAGGCCTGAAGACGGTGAATTCAGAAATTAGGTACAAGTGTATAGAAGTGTTTTGGATCTGTTTTTGTTGGTATTTGGAAGGGAATAATATAACTTTTGGCCTTGAAATTCCATTTCTCTTTCTTGTCAGAGAAAAGACCTAAAATCCACCAAACATCTTGTTTGGAGAGAGTAACATTACACTACAGTAATTTGAACATAAGCCCGTGAGAAACCCAAGTTGTCCCACAGAATACATTACCAAAAGCTTTTATATAATAAGATTGATCCAGACATTTCATGGCAACTTCCACCCAATCTTGTCATCAGGTTAGTTTGATCTTTTGGTGGTGTCAAATGCATCAAGTAATTGAATATTGTCGTCTCTAGATAACCAATCTTATAATTGACAAGGAAGCCTCTTTCTTTATGCTCAAATTCTATGTGATTGTGACAACTGAACAGAACAAATTTAATTGCAGAAAATAAATGTAACAGCCCAAGAATCCCGCTAGTAGATATTGTCCGCTTTGCCACTTGGGCCAAACCCGCCCTCCGCAGCTCACGGTTTTCAAACGCGTCTACTAGGGAAAGGTATCCACACCCTTATCAAGAGTGCTTCGTTCCCCTTTCCAGCCCAAGAACCCCGCTAGCAGATATTGTCCGCTTTGCCACTTGGACCAAACCGCCCTCCGCAGCTCACGGTTTTCAACGCGTCTGCTAGGGAAAGGTATCCACACTCTTATCAAGAGTGCTTCGTTCCCCTTTCCAGCCGATGTGGGATCCCTGTGGGATCCTCCCCTCTTCAAAGGGTTCAGCGTCCCCGCTGACCATCG